>CAUYPK010030114.1:0-27598 GCA_963574355.1 Loris lydekkerianus
ACCTAAAAATAGACCTGCCTTTCGATCCTATAATTCCTCTTCTAGGTTTATACCCAGAAGACCAAAAGTCACAATATAACAAAGACATCTGTACCAGAATGTTTATTGCAGGCCAATTCATAATTGCTCAGTCATGGAAGAAGCCCAAGTGCCCATCGACCCACGAATGGACTAGTAAATTGTGGTACATGTATACCATGGAATACTATGCAGCCTTAAAGAAAGATGGAGACTTTACCTCTTTCATGTTTATATGGATGGAGCTGGAACATATTCTCCTTAGCAAAGTATCCCAGGAATGGAAGAAAAAGTACCCAATGTACTCAGCCCTACTATGAAGGTAAACTATAGCTTTCACATGAAGGCTATAACCCAACTATACCACAAGACTATGCCATCCAAATTCTTAATTCGATTTCTGACATCTCAGCCAGTTGTTTGTGAATGGGATCTTCAATTACCTCTGCCGTATCTTTTCTTCGGGGGGTTGATCTATTCTGGTTATTCATGTTACCAGAGTTTTTCTGCTGATTCTGCCCCATGCTTGTTTTACTCCCTTTGATTTTCTCCTAAAGTTTTGTTGAGGACCCTTACAGTGCTGTGGCCTGAGAAACTGGGGCCCTGTTTGGTGTGGTGGGGCTAAGTGTTTCTGTTCTGTTTTCAGCTGGTTTCTCTTCGACGCTAGTGAAACAGTTACTCTAGGTTGAAGTCACAGCTGTGGAGAAATACCAGCAATTAAGTCTCCCCACTCACCTCAGGCAACAATTGGAAAAGGAGAATCAAACCTTCCTACAGCCACACATCCAAGGAATCACCTGAACAGTCCTCAGGCAATTGCCTCAGTTCAAAAGTTCCAAATCAATTGTCTCAGTCAGCACCTGTCTCAGGTGGGAGAGTTTAAGAGATCTCTGGGAACTGAATCACAGGGGTCTGGTGACTACTCTAATATGGCTTGCTCCTGTGCTTCCTGGAATCAGGAGGAGCCGCCCAGTAAATAGATCAATCTGTGAAGGTTGATGCCTCCTTCCCCACCTGGCAGCCCTGTTGCACCCAGTCACTGCTAGCCCCACAGGGCTGTGACTCAGTAAGTTGTCTGCAGTGAGCATATACTCCAGAGATTTTCACCTGCCTAAATCCCAGGGAAGTCTGTATCTGCTCATCCAAACCACTGTTCTTGGCCTCTATCCTGCAGGGGGTGGTGAGGCCTGTCAACTTCAGGCACTTGATGGAGTCTGGGATTGTTCACTCAGTTCCAGCCCCACTCTTAATTTATGTTACTGGCTGAATGGAACTACCCTGTGGGAGTTTGTATCTGACTCTGCAGAGCCCCTGCTGAATTCCTGTGCAGAGAAGAGGCTGACTTGAGTTCCCAGAACCTGTGCCTCAGGCCCTGTCTTTACTCCTGCAGGTTTGTATTTACAGCATAGTTAGATGTCAGCTGTAGCCTATTGGACTCCTTTGTCTATAGGCTGATGATCCCCCTGAGAGTCAGTTGTGTCTTAGGCTCGGTAGAGTGGTCCTTTGGATCAACCCTGCCCTGGGAGTTTCGCAGCTCTTGGGGTACGTTTTCTAGTCCCCGTGTTCCACCCAAGCCAGTACCGCCTCTGGCAAACCCTATACTCACGAGGTCTGTGTTTCAGTCCCAGGTATGATCCATGGTGGTTGCCATCTCAGAAGATGCCTGGCCTTATCTGATTGCCCAGGGAAACAGGAGGAGTGGCTATGGGATATCTGGGAGTGGACCTTTTTATTGCTAAAGACAGCTGCTGCTCTGCACCTTGGGGCACCGCTGCTCCTTCGTGATTCCCTCTTAGCCGACCGTCGTCTCCTCACTCCTGTGCTGTAGAATCAGCACTGTCCAGCTGCAGTCCAGGTCATGTCTACACCTCTCAAGCAGTCACCCCAGAATCTGGACTCCTGGGCAGCAGTCTTCCAGACCTCAGAGTGAGAGTGGAGGGGGGACCAGGGAGCTCAGAGTTGTAACACCAAGCTCATTGAGGGCAAATGAGTAAATATACAGATACAAAGACTACCAGACAGAGAAGCCCATAGATACAGAAACAGACAGAGACACATAGACATACAGACAACACCCACGACAACAGTAACATAAAAACAACTGCAATAAAAATAGCGATAGTTGTAAAATAATTTTAAAAAAACATAAAAAAGTGGTGTTTGTGGAAAAGTTAAAAGAGAAGAAAGGAGAAATTAAAATTAGGAAAAATAGAAGTAAAAATTATATATCTATTTAAAAAGTAATAATAAAAAATAAACAAAAGCTCCTCCAAATAAATGGTGAGGAAAAAAAGAGCAAAAGAACAAAAGCAAACAAACAAAACAAAGAAAAAAAAAGAAAGAACAAAAACAAACATAAAAAGAAAGACACCATCTACAAAAAAATTGTTCTTGTATGTAGAAATATACATCTATATGTCTGATGTAAGCTTCAGCTTTCGTAGGAATATAATCGTACTGCAATATACTTTCTGGACACCAGGTGACGCTGTGTGTGGTTCCCAGGCTTGTACCTGATTCACAGTTTACACTGTTACCATGGTAACCGCCTTCCATGGCTGATCGTCATTTTGGAGTTTCTGTAAAAGTTTGTCACCTAAGAAATGTGTAACCTCAGGTATTTTGCTCCAGACAGCACTCACTACGGACCTTCCCACTCAGTACAGGAGTCCACACTTCTCAAATCTTTCCAGTCTGCTCCAGATTCTCCTGCAAGCTGGCGACTAAAATCGGCTGTGGGGGAGGGGTGCTGCTGGGTTCACGGCTGCGGTGGGAGTCGGTCCTCTTGGCATGAGGACTCGGGGGACCCTACTCTGAGTTTTATGGTTCAGAGTTTCCCTTTTTGATTGGGACCAGCCAGTTCACAGCACATCCTGAACCGCCAACCCCCTCCAACTTTCTTCAGCAGGAATGTTGTGGTCTTGCTCAATTCTTGCTGGTCTGGGGGAGGGCACCCGCCATTGGGTAGTTCAAAATGTCTGTTTCCCAGGTGGGCTCCCTTCCCTTCAATTGTCCTACAGGTTGCCCTGTTCCCCATGGTTTTGAGTGGCTCTCCTTTCGGATGCCTCTCTCAGTTCAGGAATAAATATTTGTTAATTGGGTTTTGTCAGCATTTGCAAGCTGCTGCCCTCCGTAAGGGAGGGGCCTGCTGGCAAGGCCAGGCAGGGAAGAATCTCTACAACAGAGTCTGTGGTTTTAAATTACTCCTCAGATATAGCCATCCGCCACTTCGCTGAGTGTCTCCAGCTGTCTGTCCACACCAATAATCCACACTGGGGGAAGGTTCAGACCGCCTTTCCTCTCTCCTGATGGCTCGGGAGAGGTCGGCTACACGTCCGTCCTGTCTGCCATCATGCTCCGCCTCCTCCGAATCTTTATTTTTCATGCCTCTCTCCAACTTCATATTTGAATTTTCCAAGAGAAATAAGCTATTCCATCAACTTGCTGCAACTAGCAGAAAATATATCAGTGGAATTCATCAGCATCAAGAAACAGCAAGAAACGTATGATTTTTAATCTGATTCTAAATTAAAATAGTTTTGATGTAGTTACCAAATCAAGCTTCCTCTGATGCCTGCATTGGGCAGAAAGATGGAATCGTAGAAAAACTCCCTGTTTGGTAGCTGGTTTCTTTCTTCTCCCCTGCATCACAGTCTCTCAGCCAGCTATGCTTTGCACAGTCTTCCAGAGGATTCTAACTTGTACCCAGATTGAGACTCATGATATAAATGTTTCCCTCTCATGTGTCTGCTGTATGTTGACAAGCAAGACAAGAACACCTTGGCAATTATCCATATTGTTCTCCCTTTGCATGTGTGCAAAACTTCCTTAGAAGTCCTTACCAGGAAAGGTATAGAGAAATCTGTTTACCTATCTCTTGAAAGATTAAGAGATCTAAGTCTTTATTTTCTCCCCCACAAAGCACCCACGAACTCCCTAAATGATTAACCATACTTTGCCACTTCTGCAGAGGTTACAGAAGTTCAAAATTGTGAGCTTGTTTCTCAACTTAACAAATTTGGGGAATTATTGACCTGTACTCCAGCATCCCTGGGCTTCCCTGTTCTTGGTCTTCACCCACCATTGCTCCAGAAAGGCCTTTCAATTTCCTATTTTCAGAACTGAAAATTTAAATTTTGGGTTTCAAAATATAGTCAATGATGTAAGAATTTTTTAGAAAATGTGAGAAAAATCCCTGTCTTGTATTAGGTGCATGTGTCCCTTGAGTGTACACAGCTATGATTTAATATTAATTAAAAAAATAAATAAAAATAAAACAGGAGTGTCAAAGAAAAAAAAATAAAAGAAAAAGAAAAACATTATTTGAGGGGAAAATGCAAGATATTACATAATTCTTTTTAAAGCCAAGCATATTCAAATATGCTTAGTCCTTCTGCAATGCTTTATTGAAATGAGTAAAAATCAGTAAGGAAAATTGCATTTGTCAATGCTTAAAAGAAAAAAACAAAAAGCAGCACATTGTACCCCTTGATTGTACTAATGTACACAGCTGTGATTTAACAATAAAAGTAAATAAATTTAAAAAAAGAATAAAAAAAGAAAAATGTAATTTCCCAATTTTTAAGGATAATAATTTATTATTCCTTATTTCTATAAATTCTTCATTCCTTATCTTACAGATGATACAGATAGATGTAAATGGGCTGGAAAAAGAAAATTATATTTCAACTGAGAATTTACCTTGGTGAGAAAGAGAAGGGAAATGGAGGAATGTAGTTAATATTTTAACAGAAAGCCATTTATGAAAATGGCTTGAAGTACCAGTAATAAGCTTTCACATAAAGTCTTGATTGATATTTGACATTTTTGATATACATGAAGGCCATGTTTTTGTCTTTAGTCTCTAACAAAACTTTAAAACAAAACTTTTATTTATTATTATTATTATTATTATTTTTTTTTTTTGCTTTTGAGTACATACTTAGTAATGGGATTGTAGGATCCAACAGAAAGTCTACTTTTAGTTCTTTGAGGAATCTCCACACTTCTTTCTATAAAACACAATGTAACCTAATGGAATGTATCCTGATATTAACCTGAAATTCAAAAAACTTCTATTAATAAAACATATTATTTATTCAGATTTGTGTTCTACTGCAATTCTTGCTATTTCAAAATCATATCCATTTACATGTATTTCTTTTTATAACTTATATTTTAAAACTGTAAGGTACATTTTGGTTTTATGGGGCTATACAAATATAGGACAACTCAAAAGTAATGAGATCAGTGTTTTGGAGCATTTTATGGTTTATAGTTAAGTCATGAAAGTTTCATTTTTATCAAAAAATAAATTTAGGGAACCTATAATGTGTATGACTGATCCTTTGCTTAATTCTGGGCATCAAAAGAAGTTAAGAAAATGGTCTCTGACCTTACAAATACTACTCATTATTGGATGACACAGGAAGGACAAAAAATTTCTATCAATAAATGTCCTCTGCACTTAGTGTTATAAGAGCAATGAGAGCATGGATGGGATGATCAGGGCAGGGTGGGACTTGTCAGGGAGAACTCCTCGGAGGGTGGTCTTAGGCCATATGTTGGAGAAAGTGGGTGGAGAGTGGGGGTACCCCTAATCTCTCAATACTCTCACAGTCATTCACACTGATCCTGGTTTTGTTGTTACTTTATTTTTGTTTTAAACATATTTTTGGCTTTGTTCATTACAACTATAAAATGGAAAGAGAATTACTTCAAGTGGTTTGTGTTATACATAATATAAAAATTGTGTACATCATGAACTGAATATATTCAAATGCAGTATAAACATGCTGTTGAGGTCTAAATGTTAGACTGTGAAAGTTTAATTCAGCTGTTCTAATTATTTCTTAAATTTTACTTTAATTTTTATTTTTTATTAATTTTTAATTAAAATATAACTGTGTAAATTTATGGGGTACAACGTGATGATATGATATATCATGTTAAATACTTAAATCAAACTGATTAACATAGCCATAACCTCACTTACTTATTTTTTGTGGTAAGGCATTTAAAATTTACTCTTAATTATTTTGAAATGTACCCTTGCATTGTGCACTTTAGGTGAGATCCCACCAAATGCCCTCCCTCTTCCTTTAAATTTTATTTTTAATTCACACCTAGTAATTGTTGATATTCATGGGATATAGTGTTTGAAACATGTATGTATTATCTAATGATTAAATCAGGGTAATTAGAAAGTCCTTCATTTCAAACATATACATGTCTTCATAGTTAGAACATTCAAAATGCTGTCTTCTAGCTATTTTGAAACACACAATGCATTATTGCTAATATAGTCACCCTGCTGTGCAATACATCACAATTGATTCCTCCTAACTGTAACTTTGTGCCCTTGACCACCCTCTCTGCCTCCTCCTTACTCCCTGCCCTTCACCAGCCTCTGGTAACCACTATTCTACTCTTTACTTCCATGAGATCAACTGTTCTCATAGATAATATTCCACATAACTGAAATCAGGTAGCATTTATCTTGCCGTGGCTGGCTTATTTCACTTAGCATAAGTTAATCCATGTTAATCCATGTTGTTGTAAATCACAGGATGTCATTCTTTTCTGTAATTAAACAGTTCCTTTGTGTGTATGTACCCTGTTTTCTTTATCCAGTTATCAGCTGATGAATATTTAGCATTATGCCCTATCTTGGTTATTGTGAATAGTGCTGCAGTAAACATGAGCATGCAGACATATCTTCAACACATTGACTTTATTTCCTTTGGATATATACTCAATAGAATTACTGGATCATGTGATAATTCATTTTTTAAAATATATATTTTATTTATTATAATAAATTTATATATTTATATATTATATAAACAAATATTTAAAAAATTTCAACAGAAACTTGGCCAGCTCTTTACAATGGGACAGTATTTTTCTATTTTGTTCTCTTCAAACTTTAACACATCCCATTCTTGTACAAACCCTGTGAGGACCCCTGCTCTACAGTATGTCTCATTCTTTCCCATCATTTTTCCTGTAGGAATGAGGGACTGAGATGATGTAAAGTAGCTTGTCCCAGGTGGGCGAGGTCTCGGAGTGGGGGCACGTTCTGTCCCTGGAAGGTATGCAGCCTTAAAAAAAGATGGAGACTTTACCTCTTTTATGTTTACATGGATGGAGCTGGAAAATATTCTTCTTAGTAAAGTATCTCAAGACTGGAAGAAAAAGTACCCAATGTGCTCACCCCTACTATGAAACTAATTTAGGGCTTTCACATGAAAGCTATAACCCAGTTACAACCTAAACATGTGATATTTCCTTTTGCAAAATTTTACTTTTGAAATTGTGAATAGTGCTGCAATAAGCATGTGAATACTGCTGCCATAGTACTTTATCCATTTTCTCTACATTTTCCATTTTTGGAGCATATAGTTATTCATAATATTCTCTCATAGTCTTTTGTATCTCTGTGATATCAGCTGTAATGTCTTTTTCATTTCTGATTTTATTCATCTGGGTCTACTCTTTGTTGGTCTAGCTGCAGTTTGTCCATTTTTATCTATCTTTGCAAAGAAACAACTTTTATTTTAATTGATTTTTTGCATTTTTTAAAGTTTCTATTTCATTTAATTTATCATTTTATTTAATTAATCATTCTTTATTTTCTTCTGCTAATTTTGTGTTTGATTTGCTGTTGCTTTTCTATTTCTTTTAGGTGCATTTTTAGTTTGTTAACGTGTAAATGTTTCTGCTTTTTTGACATAAGCATTTATTACTAGTTACTTCTTTCTTAGTGTTGCTTTTTCTGCACCCCACAAGTTTTTATACGCTGTGTTTACATTTTTCTTTGTTTCAAGAATATTTTTGTTTTTCATTCTTTTTTTTTTTTTTTTTTCTTGACCAAGGGGTCATTCTGGGACATGCTGTTTACTTCCACATATTTATATAGTTTGCAGATTTCTTCCTAGTATTAATTCCTAGTTTTACTCCACTGGGATCCAAAGAGATTTGGGGTATGATTTTCATTGTTTAATTTTTTTTATGTCTTCTTTTCTCTTATTCCAGAGAATGTCCATCATACAATATATATTCTACAGCTGTTGGGTAGAATGTTCTATAAATTTGTATTAGGTCCACTCAGTCTTAAACGCAATCCAATATTTTTCTGTTGATTTTCTGTCTAAATGATAATGCTGACAGTTGAATGCTATTCTTGCATTGCAGTCGCTCTGTAGATCTAGTAATATTTGCTTTATGAATGTGGGTGTTACAGTGTTGGCTGCATATATATTTAGACTTGTTATATTCTAAATTCATTTGCTCAGTTGATCTTTTTATCACTATATAATGATGTTCTTTGTCTATTTTTCAAAATGTTTTGGACTTACAACTTTTTTTTGTAATAAATACATATTTTTGTTCCTCTGTGGTTTCCCTTTGCATGGAATATTGTTTTCCATCACTTTAAATTATATTCTGTGTGTGTTTTTGATGATAAGGTGAATTTCTTATGAGAACATATAGTTGAATCATATATTTTTTTATCCATCCAGCCATTCTGTATCTATTAAATGTATAATTTAATCTATTCATATTCAAGATTATTACTGATATATAAGGCTTTCTTCCTATAATATTGTTAGTAGTAGTTTTTTGGTTGTTGCATGTATTCTTTTTTCCTTTTTTATCTCTTATAGTTTGTTGCTGTGCTTTGTTGAATTTCTGTAGTATTTGAGTGGTTTTTCTTCTTCTTTGGGTGATTGTGTTCCAAGTGTGTTTTACACTTTTGTGAGTTTTCTTTATTTTTATTAAATCATAAACACATAGATACATAAATCCATTTATTGGGTACAATGTGCTGATTTCATATAGAATTAGGAATGCTTACATTGCACTGGTTAATATATACTTCATCTCGTTTACTTAATTTTTGTGTTAAGACATTTATCCTCTATACTTAATAGATCTGACATGTACCCTTGCAGTATGCACCATAGGTGTAATCCCACCATTCACCCTCCCTCGATCTGACCTCCTCCATCCCCTCCCATCCTCCTTCCTCCCTCCTTCATCCTGGGCCATAATTGTGATCTGTTCTTCATATGAAAGTGTGAGTGATTGTAAATTGGTTTCATAATAGTACTGAGTACATTGGATTTTTTTTGTCCATTCTTGAGATACTTTACTAAGTAGGATATGTTCCAGCCCCATCCATGTAAACGTAAAGGAGGTAAAGTCTGCATCTTTTTTAAGGCTGCATAATATTCCATGGTATACATATACCACAATTTATTAATCCATTCATGGGTCGATGGGCACTTGGGCTTCTTCCATGATTTGGCTATTATGAATTGAGCTGTAATGAACAATCTGGTGCAAGTATCTTTGTTATAAAGTGATTTTTGGTCTTTTGGATATATACCTAATAAAGGAATTGCAGGATCAAGTGGCAGGTCTACTTTTAGATCCCTGAGTATTCTCAAAACGTCTTTTCAAAAGGAATGTATTAGGTTGCATTCCCACTAGCAGTGGAGAAGTATTCCCTTTTCTTTGCATCCACGCTGACATATGTAGTTTTGGGGATTTTGTTATGTGGGCTACTCTTGCTGGAGTTAGATGATATCTCAAAGTGGCAGGTTATGTTTCTGACATAGGTTTGATAAACAGAATCCATAGAGAACTCAAACTTATTCATGAGAAAAGAACAAGTGATTCCATTTCATTGTGGGTAAGGGACTTGAACAGAAGCTTCTGTGAAGAAGATAGGTGCATGCCCTATAGACACATGAAAAAATGCTCATAATCTTTAATCATCAGAGAAATGCAAATCAAAATCACTTTGAGATATCATCTAACTCCAGTAAGAGTGACTCACATAACAAAATCCCCAAACTACAGATGTTGGCGTGGATGTGGAGAAAAGGGAACACTTTTGTGGGTTTTCATGATGTTAAACGCCCTTTTGCTTCCAGGTTTACAACTCCCTTGATCATTTCTTTTATAGCTAGAAAACTAAGTTCCTTCAGCATTTGCTTCCCTAAGAAAGATTTTAATTCTTCTTCAATTATGATTGATAATATTGCTGGAAGTAATATTTTTGGCCAGTATTTTTTTTTTCTTCAGCACTTTTACTGTGTCATCTTATTCTCTTCTGGCCTTTGAGGTTCCTGCTAAGAAGTCTGCTACTAGTTTGATGTGGTTTCATTTATTAATGATTAGATACTTTCTCTTATTTTTAGGATTTGCTTTTTATATTTGAGTTTAGACGGTGCTTGGAGAAGACCTATTTCCACTGCATCTGTCTAGAGATTGTTGTGCCTCCTATACCTGAATGTCAAATCTCTTAGGAATTTTTCCTTTATTATTTCTTTACATATGCCTTTTATTCCTTTTTTAAAATGTTTTTGTTATCTTTGTCCTTGGGGATACAATAATTCATAAATTTGGTCATGATATTTTGTCTAAAATGTCACAAAGGGTTTTATCATTCATTTTTATTCTTTAAGAAAATTTTTTGTCTGGCTGAGTTATTTCAAAAGTTTATATTCCAGTTCTGAGATTTTTTTTCCCCTGCCTTATCTAGTCTATTGTTAAAGCTTTCAAATGTATTTCACATTTTATTCAGTGAATTCTTTAGTTTTGAAGTTCTATTTAGTTCTTTGTAAAAATATCTCTTTACTAAATTTCTCATTTATATCCTAATATATTTCTCTGATGTCTTTGCATTGTTTTTCAGAATTCACTTATATCTCACTTAGCTTCTTTAAAAATAAGTATTTTGAGTTCTTTATCTGGAATTTCATGAATTTCTTTTTAATGTGGATCTGTTACTGGAGAACTATTGTGTTCCTCTGGGTGTTATATTTCTTTGCTTTTTTTATGTTTCTTGTGTTCTTACATTGTTATCTGTGCATCTGGCATTCTAATTTTAGTATATGTGCTACTGAAGCAAGCACTGTGCATCTGGCATTAATAGTCACTTCTTTCAAATTTTTGGAAATTACTTTTGTAGGGAAAAATTTTTTCTTAAGGATGTTTGCATGTTGCTGTTTGGTTAGGACACTTTGCATATCTGTGGTACTGTGGCCTCTGTACGTTTTCTTCAACAGTACATGGTGTCAGTGGTATCTGATGTCCTCTGTGGCCTAAGGTGCTGTTACTAGTGGAGGCCATGGTGAACGTTTGCTGGGGACTAGGATGAGATGTAGGCCAGTATTCAGGCTTCAGTTGTGGCAGCAGTTGGCAGTGCATACCTGTTCTTTGGCCTAAGAGCTGTTGCCTGTGCTTTTGAGGTCTTAGCCAAAAATCCTTGGCCAAATGAATCTCATGAAGCATTTCCCTTATGTTTTCTTCTATTAGTTTCATAATTTTTGGTCTTACATTTAAGTCTTTAATCTATTTTGAATTGTTTGTTGTATATGGTGAGAAATGGTGATCTAGTTTCATTCTTCAGCATGTATGTATCCAATTTTCTCAGCACCACTTGTTGAAGATGTTTGCCTTTCCTCAAAGTGTGTTCTTGGCACCTTTGTGGAAAATCAGTTAACTGTAGATGCCTAGGCTTATGTGTGTCCTCTCTATTCTGTTTTACTGGTGTAGGTGTCTTTTTTTATGGCAGTACCAAGCTATTGTGGTTACAATAGCTTTGTACTAGAAGTTGAAATTAGATACTATGATTCCTCCAGCTTTATTTTTGCTTGATATTGGTTAGGTTATTTGGAGTCTTTTGTGGTTCCATACACATTTTAGAAGTTTTTCTTTTTCTATCTCTGTGAAGAATGACATTGTTATTTTGACAGAAATCATATGAAATTTGCAGCTTACTTTCGGGAAATATGACATTTTAATAACATTAGTTTTTCTAATTTATGAATACAGGATATATTTCTATATTTATTTTTATCCTTCTCAATTTTTTTTATCCATTGTTCTTCTGTTTTAGTGAAGAGTCTTTCATCTCCTTGGTTAAATTTATTTCTAGGTGTCTTGTTTATTTTTGTAGCTTTTGTAAACGAGATTGTTTACCTGAGTTCATTTTTAAATTGTTAGTTATTGGCATATAGAAATGCTACTGATTTTTGTATGTTGATTTTGATCCTGAAAAATTATTGTGTTTGTTATTAGTTCTAAGATTTCTTTTGGGGGGGGATGGTTTTTAGGAGTTTCTATGTATGAGATCATGTTAATTAATTTCAAAAATTTATATTGTTGATTCTATTCACATGTTTCCAAATTAAAAAGTTGCAAAGGGCTTTATAGAATAGTTTCTATATTCTCCAACCACTCTGTTATATTTCTTGAAAACAACAAATGTCCCTTCTGTGTTCCTACAGAGGATATGCAAGTAAAAGTATTATTTTATTTTCTTTCAACATGAATGGTAGCATACTGTACATAGGGTTTTTGTGCCTTGATTTTCTTTAATTAAAGTATCTCAGACATAATTCCATATCAGTTCAAATATCTACTTCAATGTTTTCTTGGTTATATAATATTTTATGATGTGGGTACACTATAATCTAAAATAAATAACTGTTTTTCTTTTGAGTAATATTTATGTTGTTTAAAATATTTGACACTAGAAATGACGCCGTAAAGACTATTCTTAATCAAACCTTTCAAATGTATTTCACATTTCCTCCACTGAAAGGAAATATATCCAAATATATCCAAAGGATTATTTTTTATTGTTGTTTCTCTAACAGATCAGGTGGCTTTACTACCTTCAGAAAAAATGTCTCTATTATCTACTTTATAAACAAATGTAAATGCTTAAACAATGTCTGGTGCTCTATCATCTTCCTATGATATTCAATTTTATATGTCAATTTGTTTGGGCCACAGAGATTTGGTCATACATTATTCTAGTTTTGTCTTTGAGGGCGTTTAGGAATGAGATTAGCATTTTCATCAGGAGACTGGATAAAGCAGATTGTGCTCTCTGAAGTGAGTGAACCTCATCATGTCAATTGAAGACCTAGATGGAACTAAAACAATGACAACAATAACAACAAAAACTAATTAACAGATAACCATTTAACCTGAGTGCTTGAGCTGGGACCCCAGTCTTCTCCTTCTTTTGGACTGTAACTTGTACCAGTGTCCAGCTTACTGGCTGCAGACCTTCATAGACAAAGGTGTTAATTTCTGATAGTACTCACTGTTCATCACACTGACCTCCTTCCTATATTTTGAGAACATAATTCAAGAAAACAACCATGTTAGTACCTAGGAGACCAGTGTTGCTGATTCAAAGGCATAGTTTCAAATGTAAGGCATAGTTTGGGAAACAGTGAAGAACCCTGGTAGCAACACATAATGAGCACTGTAAATTTTGAAAAACTCTATGAAAAATGTGAGTAAGTCAGTACTGAACTTCACAGAAGATACTCTAATTTCAGCTGGCACATAACTTGAAAATTGTACTAACACTAAAGATTGGCCTCAAAATTAGACATATCTCCCTGCCATCCAGCTACAGACACAGAAAATTTGGACAAGGCAAAGCAAGCATTTTATTTGCTAAAAGAACACTGATACCTCACAAATCTTTGCCATGCCCTTAAAAAATGGAAAAATTATCTTTTTGTGATTTAAATGATTAGACATCTTAAAACAATTTATCATGATTAGCAAAAGACAATTTTAGAATGCTATTTAGCACATTCATTAGAAAACAAAAATAAATGAACTTAATGAAATAGGATGAGAACATTATAGAAAGAAAAGATTAGAACAAAATTTAAAGAATATTTCAATGAAAAGAAGTATTGAATATAAACTAAAAAGTGAAATAGTAGATTAAGTTTTAACATGGGTTACAGTGAGGAACACAATACCATGGAAAATTGAACCACTGACATGGAGAGCAATGCTACGAAGTCACTCGATGATAGACACAGAAATAGAGATAATGGTACATCCACTCCAGAACATAGATTAGTCATTTCTTAAAAAGTTAAACCTAGATTTACCACACAACCCAGCAATTGCACTTGGAGGTATTTACCCAATTGAGTACATCCAGAGAAAAACTCTCATGCAATGTTTATTACAGTTTTATTCATGATCACAAAAAAGGAAGCAACCACAAAGGCCTTGAGCAAATGAATGAATAAAATAAATGGTGGCACTTCCACACAATAGAAAATATTTTATTCAGTAATAAAAAGAAATAAGCTACAAAGCTACAAAAAGACATGAGCAAAATTTAAATGCAAGGTAAGTAAGAAGTTATTCTGAAAATACTGCATAATATATGATTCCAATTACACGACATTCTGGAAAAGGCAATACTGTGGAGATAATACAAACAGCAATGGGTTTGAGGGGAAATGGTGAGGATTGAAAAATTGAACCACAAAGGATTTTTAGGGCAGTGAAACTATTTTGTATGGTACTATAATGGTGGCCACATGACACTCTATACATTTTTCAAAATTCATAAAACTTTCCAAAACACTGACAATATATGCAAAGTAAGGAAAATGATTTAGAAAGTGAGGAATCCATACTGTGACAAGAGATTCTCAATGCATTTTAAATGGATACAGCAATCTCATGGAAAGGCATAGGGGAAAATGGCATTAGATAAGTAATATTGAAAATAATTGGAGTTTATCAGATTAAAGGCACCTGTATTCTAGTTCATCATATTGGTTCCACAGGTGTATGAGTTAATAATTCTAAAGTCACTGTACATGTATATCAGAATTGTACAATTAAGTAGATGGATGCCAGATGGTGAGTGCCAGGTTTCTTATTGATGGAGTTGGAGGCTTACAGATAAACAATTGTAGGAGGCTAGTATGAACCATGTAATAGATGAGGGCCAGGGACAACAGTATAAACTCATGTTTAGCTGAATACACACACAGATAGGTGCATATAGAGATATTTGTATCTACACATATATTTATTTACTCTTTCAGCTGAGAGGGACTAAAATAAATCATATCACAGTAGCAATGAGCATACCTAAGTGCTCAGATCTTAGATTTTGACACCATTGTTCAGTAGGTTCTGGAGAAATGGCTGATTCCAGGACTGGGAAAAAAGTACACAAGATGCACCAGAAGCAACGTGCAGTGTCAGAAAGCGGGTGCCTTCTCTCCTCCCTGCAAAACCCTACCCTGAGAAAGCTGTGTTGAGAGCTTAACTAAGAACTCCAAATAGGCAAATCAGGAATAATTTGGGCAACAAAATAAATAAAGTATAAATCAAGTAGTATTGGATTATAACCCAAACTATGAAATAATACCATGATTTCATACTGATAAAACAGAAATGAGTGAATAAATAAATATGGTCACATAAGCAAGTCTCCATTGCAGAAAGAACTCCAAATTACTTATGAACATACTTTATCCTGAAGGAATGGGAGCATCAGTTCCCCACTTCTTAAGTGTGGGCTATATATAGTGGCTTCCCTCCAAAGCATACAGTTTTGGAAGAGGGATCTTTACAGTGAAACTTTATGGAATAACTTTTCAGTGGAGAAACTTGACTAGGTTTGACTGACTCAGGCACGTTGTCTTGCAAGGTCAATATCAACAGTGATAATTTATGTTGTTTGTACCTGGATGTGATGTGATAAAAATGACACTTTGCCTCTGTGGTCTCCCTCCAGAAAAACTACAGTCTTATTCTAATCAGGAGAAAAATATCAAATTCCAACAGAGGGTCTCTTTCAAAATATTTGAGCAGTATTCCTCAAAACTATCAATGTCATTAAAAAAACTACAAAAGTAAGAAAAACCGTCACAGTCAAGAGGACCTTGTTTTGAACACCCCTAGTTAAATTGGGGTTTCAGTACCAGAGCATCCCAAAGCCCTGCCCTAACAGAAGGGGAAGGGGAGCTGGACATGGTGTTTACAGTCTTTCCTTCATGACATATTTCTTTTACCTGGCAAATGGCCTAATGCCTGCTTATCCAATCATATTCAAAGCTTGTTTATATTGGCAGATGCTCCTGTGGCTCTTGTCTGATCTATGTCCAGTTTATACCTGTTTGACCATTGCTCTGTCCCTGGGAGCCCAACCTTGTGTTCTTATGACTATCTCAGGGAAAACTCAATCTAGAGTAGCTCCTGGTTCTTCACATTGAATGCGCAAATCCAATACCCCAACATGATAGGAAATAAGTTCAAAGACTTTTATTTACTCCAGAAAGAGGGAATGTTGAGTTGGAAAGGCAGTCCTCCATCTTTGTGTCATTTGAGGCAGCAATGGAGAGTCAGGCACATGTGGGGCAGCCAGCAGTACGTATGAGAGGATGGAGAGTGGGCCACATTAAGTGTGTGGACAAAGGTCTGAATGGTCCATTTTAAAGGAAGTGGTGGGAAAGGCAGAGAATCTAGTTTCCTAGGAGGAGGGATATCTCTAAGTTCTTAGCTATGACCACAGGCATGTGCTGTTTGGATGTGGCATAGAACTGGAAACTGTGTCTAAGGTGACTAAGCCCTGTTTCTGATGGGAGAAAAGTTTAACTTGTATTCAAAATAGACATCAAGCAACATAAAATTATAAGAATTCACTGCAAAGACTAAGCAGACAAGTAAATGCAAAGTTATATGCTGGATGTAATTAGGGAACAGAAAATGACATTATGTAAAAACTAAGGAAATGTGAATAAAGAATAAATGTTAATTACATTATGCCAACATTGGCTCTTTCATTATAACACGTAATGCAAGAAATATGTAATAGGAAGTCTTGGGTGAAGGAGTATATATGAACTCTTTGTACTATCTTCTCAAATTTTCTGTTAACCTAAAATTGTTCTGAAAAATAAAATTTATTTAAAAATAATTTGTAGTGTATATTCATAAAGATCAAACCCCAGTAGAAAAATCAACAAAGGCCATGGGCAGAAAGTTATAGAAATAAAATACAGAAGGCCCTCACACGTAATAATGAAATGTACATTAAAACGCAATTGATACCAAATACCATTATCAGCTATTGGATTAAATAAAATAAATTTGCTAACTCACTGTAGTGGTTTCAAAATATATCCATAAATCCTTTGATACTTCTCCTTTCAAGAGGTGGACCTTAATTTCTCTCCCTTTCAGTGTGACTTTTACTTAATGACTTGTTTATCATGAGGAAAATATAGCAGAAGTGATGGTCTGTGACTTCTGAGACCAGGCCATCAAAGACAGTAATGTTTCCTAATTGCTGTCTCTCTTGAATCACTTGCTCTGAGAAAAACCAGTTGCTACATCATGAGGGCACTCAAGTAGCCCTATAGAGAAGTCCACATAATGAGGACTTTAGTCCTTCTGCCAATAGCCAGCCAGGCTTGGGAATTTCTGCCAGCAGTTATTTTGCAAGTAGATCCTCTGGCTCTGGTTAAACCTTCAGATAACTGCAACCATGGCCAACCTCCTGAGGCAGAAATACTCATTAAAGATCCTTTCAAATGAATGACTCACAAAAATCTGTGAGATAATTAGTGTTTTAAATTGAAAAAACAGAGAGAGAGAACAAGAGAGGAGAAGGAGAAGAAAAAAGACAGAAATGGAAGGAGGAAGGGAAAGAGATTGAAAGAGAGAAAGAAATAAAAATATTAAGAGAAATCTTGATAGACATGGAAGACAAGTTTCAATCTAAGATTATAAAAGAAGTCATAGTCAAGTATATAAGAGGAGTAACTTCCTTGAGATTTAAAAGTATTTGAATATGTTGATTCAAAAAGCTAATTGTGTTTCAAACAAACAAACAAAAAAATAAGAGCCTCAAGGTTAATCTGAAAGAAAAAGAGTGATGCGGGTGTCCTGGCCGGGAAAAAAAATAAATAAAAAGGAACATTTTTTTGTGCACTAAGGAAAAATGCATCATCTCAGATATTTACTAAATTATAGCAGAAAATGAAAAAAAAAAAAAATAACACCATAGAATTTTGTGGCAATAAAGAGGTGATGAAAGAATTTGTATCTAGGCAAGCTAGTCATTATCCAGGGAAATAATGAGAATCTTTCTTGTTGAAATACAGATTCAGTTATGATTCATAATCTTTGTTGAAATTTGATTGATACTTAACTCTGGCCAAGAAAAGGATGAATTAGAAATAGAATAACTGTGGTATAAAAAGATTGATTTGCATCTTTGCTTCTTGTAATATGTATTTTAGAAAACAAC
Source organism: Loris lydekkerianus (assembly GCA_963574355.1). Lineage (NCBI taxonomy): Eukaryota > Metazoa > Chordata > Mammalia > Primates > Lorisidae > Loris > Loris lydekkerianus. Next base: position 18,137 of record CAUYPK010030114.1, read on the forward strand.
TTCAAATTTGTGCTGCATTGGAATTATTATATAACATTAAGGAGTATTCTTAAAATGACAATGACTATTTCCCTTATTAATGAGAATGAATAATGTCATTATAATAATGACCTATGAAACTGACGAAAAGAATGATTTGTTAGTGACATGGAACACCTGTTAAGTAAAATGTCAAATTAACAAAAAGAGTGCAAAACTATGTAGACAAAGTCATAGCTAAATAGTACCTTAAAAAAAAAAAAAAAAAAGTCCTTAAATTATCAACTAGATAGTATAATGCCAAAAGCATACAGGCAGTCATTTTAGGATAGTAGAATGTAGCCTGACAGATAAGATGTGAACAGACTAACTTTGACAAAGATAGGAGGGTATTTCTTTCTCATATGGTAGTCTGGAGGCAGGCTTGTGGTTTAGAGCAGCTAGAGACTGTGTTCTGAAAGCTCACTCAGGAACTCTTGTTTCTGTATCACCTTGAAAGTGTGGTCCTTGTCCACTTGTTTAAAGCTGGTCCTGATGTAACCTAGGGGAAGATGGTCTAAGTGGGGTCCTTATAAAAATGTGATCTGGAATTGGTATGTATCAATTCTCACTGGATGGTCTCATCTTGTTACAAGAGATCCCTGGGAAGACTGTCTTGAGTAGGTCTTCAGCCATCCTATGGAAATGCAGGGGGGTTCGGGTACTAAATGAAGGACAAACACTCAGGTCATCTAAGCCATTTCTATTAAAAGAAGACTCCTTTTTCTTACTCTATATTTTTCTGTAATTTCTAACTTTAAAAATGGGCATGTATTCCATTTATGAATTTTATAGACACACACACACACACACACACATATATGCACAAACCCAAAAAACAAAATGTTCATTAAGTTTGTTCCATGCCTTTAAAAGAAAAAAGAAAAAGTAACACGTTACCCATTGTAGGTACCTGGATACACTATAGATATTTTACTCCTTTAGTCAGGTTTCTAATCTGAACAGCAAGGAGAGAAAAATAAAATGAAAGATCTAATAGAGTACATAAAGAAATTTCTCTAGTTTTCTAATGGAGCAGAATGTTGTTTATATTTTATTTATTGTATGTTTGTAGGTGGCCAGTCTTCCAGCATGTAGTTGTTAGTTTGAATAGTATCTTGAGAATATTTTCACTGACATGGACCCAGCTTAGATCAAGGAGGAAAGTGACTGAAATGGTGATGGTGGGAAGTTTCCCTGGGCTAGAAATTCCTGCAGATAAACAAAAATTTGCTACATATCAGTATTTTAGATTTGGTTCTTGTAATATGCTTTCTAACTGGGTGGATACTAACAGTTGCTTCCCTGTGGATTAGACAGAAACATCCGGAGGCTCTTCAAAAAGTGTGAGAATTTCAAACCTACTCTCCAATTACAGGCTTTGACTTTTAGAGCAAATCTTATGTTCATTTTAACATTTTGAATTATCAGTGGATTTAAACATATTGTTAATTATAGTAGTTATAAATGTTAAAGTGTTGAAAATATTAAAAGTGAGCAATCTTTCAGAAAAATTTTTTTCAATTGAATTTCTCAACTAATGACAATGAAATTGTGGGTGTTATTTAGCTGTCTCTTTTAACTGACGAAGACTTACAATACAACAATGCATGAAACACAAAAAACATTGATGAAAATATGAAAGCTATTGAATGGAAAAAAAATTGCACATTGAGAGAATGGTTTATAACTGGTAGGAAATGTTCATTTAGGGATAAGATAATTGTTCTGTCAATCTAGAACCTGCAGATTTTATAGTTTACTGGGGTCTTTTCATTGTTGCGCCATTACCTCTTATAATTATGGTGTCAACTTTTAAGTAAATAGAACCATTTAATAATCTTGATATTTGGAGGTCAATATTAGCAGCCAGTTATGTAATAAAATTATTGTTTGAAGCTTAAAATGAGTGTCTAATAAGGTTAATAATAACACTATTGGCCATGCATATTTGAACTATTACCTATGTTAATTCATTTAATTCTCACAGCAGTCCTTTGAGGTATGTACAATTATTATTGTCATCCACATTTTACAGAGAAAAAAAAAAAAAAATGACATGATAATTCCATTCACCTGATTGCTGGGTTGATAGGTGTTTTAGAATGTCCAGTGAGGATGTCTGTGCCTGCTGTAGGAGGTAGAATGAAGCAGACTGTAGAATGAAGAGCAAAGACACAGAGGTCATCAGAGCAGTGTCTCCAAAAAGCTAGTTCCAATCCAAGAAAGGGATACTCATTACATACTTGTAGGTGAGTAGGTGGATCTGCTTTGAACAGCAGGCCAAGAATGGTCTTGGTTGAAAAATTAAGATTCACCTCTAGGAAAGAAAAGGGATTCTGGTAGTAGTAACAAAGAGAAAACTAAAGTAGAAAAAAGGAAAAGGAGTGGAGTCAGTAACTGCTAACATTCATTGAGTGGCTTGGTGGTATGGGTGCTATGATTGAATTATAGTGATTCTTTGCTTTCAAGAATCTCATTCTGTTGTGCAGGATAGCATGCCATGTCATCAGCCTACTTCACAACAACCTCCTGGGTTCATGTGATCCTCCTGCCTCAGCCTCCTAAAGAACTGGACTACAGGTCCCTGCCTGGCTGAGTTTTCCATTTTTAGTAGAAACCAGATCTTTTTCTTGCTCAGACTCAGCTCCTGAGCTCCAGCAATTTACCCACCTCTGCCTTCCAGAGGCATTACAGGTGTTAGCCACCCTGCTGGGCCAAGAGTGATTCTTTCTAATCGCAGATGAGAAAATGAAACAGAGAGAGAGAAATACTGCTGAGGTCTTGGCCAGGAGGTGGCAGAGTGAGGCTTCCTATCCAAGTTTACTGATCCCTGAACAGAACAGGTAGGTGTTGGGAAGCAATGACCTGCTCATAACTTATGTCTTGTCCTGTATCAATGGACCATGTGATTCCTTCACTGCAGCCCCAATGCCTGGTAGGCTGGTCCTTGTTGAGTCCACCCTTCTATCTTTTCTGCATGTTCCATGCACCCATGGAGTATCTGTTCAACTGGAGTAAGTGCTTCTTTAAAACATGTGTTCTATTTTCCTCCACTTATAGATTCTGCTGTGCATCCTCACTCATGAGTGTGCCCCTCATATAAACTCTTTTAACAGGCTGAGTACACTGAAATGAATTTAGGGATAGCCACACTGGAACAAGGGGAGTAACAAGTCCTTTCTCTGTTCCAGTTTACTGATCGTTTGAACAAGTTCTGTAAGCTCTAGTCTCTGCCTTTGTTTATGGTTTTTCTTCCACTGAAATAGCTTTTCATCCTGCCTGTTTCTTCAATGTCCATTTTAAATATCATATCATCTGGGCAGTTTTCTCAGATCCTCATTGGTGAATTAGTCCTTCCTCTACTGTCTTTCCAACTTAATGTTTAGCTCAGTCTCCCCTTTGTTTTGCATCCCCCTCTCTAAAGCCAGTGTCCAGTTGTTATTTCCCATGAAGTCTCTTGCAGCCCCAGGTACCCAGCCTTGCACATCCCATGGTTCCTGCCTGGGAACACCCCAGGTATCTTGAATGTCTCATTCCTTTGATGCAAATTTCTCATCATAGTGGCCTTCCTTTCTGGCTTCTGTAGAAGCTGATTCTCAGTCAAAGATTAGAGGAACAAGTAGTTTTATTTGGAAGGTAGAGAAGGAAAGCAAGAAAGGGTGTGTTATTAGGCAAGTGGCATCTGGAGCTCAGAACATACCTCACAGTTATCCTGGCCTACAGGTGCACAACATAGAGCATTTACTTACCACCTCCCTGCCCATCTTTGGGTGAAGGCCACTTATGGGGGCATGAACTCTCTAGGACTTTGTCTCTCCCTGTGAGAAGATCTTGCATGCTCCTGCAGGAAAGATAGACCCTCAGACAGACAGCTGCTCATGTTCCTAGTGCCTGGCCTTAAGGAAGTGCAGGAGAGTGCAGGGGACACAGGGAGAGGGGGAGGCACAAGCACATCCACACAGCCACGCTGTCTAGTAACACTCTGCTCCTCTTGTTATGCCCTTCCCTTACTTCCCTTAGCTTCAGGGCTGGTATCTCCAGTTGATATCTGCTTATAGGGCTTTTAAAATATTGTCTTTCTTGCCCAGATTGCAACTCCATCAGCACATGGACTTACTCTTTTTACATCCTTGTGGTGTCTTCAGCCCAGCATCCAGGCCAGAGTCATTACTGTGTAAGTATCTGCTCAATAAATGACTGAATAAATGTGCTCAATTTAAAGGTTAAACAACCACCTTGTTTCATTTATTTTTCATTTATAAATAATTTTGTAGATCAAATGTGATTTTTAGTGCATTACTTGTTCAATCTTCTATTTCAAAGATCCCACTTTTAACATATATGAGGGCTTCTGTAATTGTTTAAAATGACCTCAACTCAGGCAGTTGTGCATCTGCTGCATCAGCTTTTGCCTAGTATAGTTTTTATTGTATCTTTCGATATATTCAATACTTTTCAATCACATGGAGAATTTTTAGGTTAAGCATTTCTTTATTTCATATTTCTTCATTCTGGGGGAAAGACAAATTATATCTATCATACATATCTGTCTATCAATCCTCTTTCCATATCATCTACATTTATTCTCTCTATATACCTTTCCATGTTTCTATCATGAGCCATCAATCTGTATCTTCTATGTATATCTCTCTCCAGCTATATGGAAGGAATATCCGTATCACCATCTCTTTCTATCATATGTACATATATATGCGTGCATTAGCCATGGATCTATAGTAAATTAGCAAAGGTCACGTCCTTAGATACAGATGTTTTGCTTTATAGAAGAGGAAAAGAGCATTTGTGTGAGTTATTCACACACATGGTCATGTTGCTAAACAGTAGAAGCCCAGGTCTGGGGTCCAGACTGCCTTCCTGTCAAAGAGTCTCTGATAGCAGAGACATTTTGCATAAACTGCTGTGGTATAAGTATAAACCTCTTTGCTTTTGCATGGCATGGACCTTATGAAAAGCACTTTTGAAATGTTAATCCCCCAGAGAAAATCTGAGTTTGATTGATATGATTATTCCTTCCCTACACACGAAGGGAGACATGTGTGGGAGACTGAGGGATTGGCCATAGGTCACAAGAATGACCTGCTTGAATTCAGAGGCCTTCCTTGGATATTGGAACAACCCTTTCTTATGGCTCAGAGAGGAAAAAGAGCTTTACAAATCGGGAGGCTATGTTCTGAATTCAGCCTATGTGAATCCTTATTAAACACATGTGATTTCCCCATAATCTTTTTGTTTAGTGTATGTTTCTTCTCTTGACTCTGAAGCCATTTTTAAATTAAGCCAATTCAGTTTGAGTGAATGTCTCCCACTTATTGGCCTTATTTTGCATAGAGGGACCTGGTTTGACTGGATCGTGGGGCATCATATACCCTTTGTAGAGAGGAAATATTAAAATGGAGTGTTATTATAGGGGTTGAATCACAGTAACCTGTAGAAATTGTCTTGTACTTGTTTTGTCTCCTGGAATCTCTTTTCTCCCTTTCTAATACAAAGCATGAAGAAAGCTCTGCCAACCCAGTAGTTTTATTTGTGTTTCCAAAAACATGAGCACCAGACTTAAAGTGTACCACCCATGCCGCCCAAATGGCAGAATGCTTCAGCCTCCCCTATAGTCTCAAAGTGGGGCCAGGGCCTGTGCCTGTGTCTGGCACGTGCTGTGTCCTCTTTCCCTGTACAGAGGCTTGAAAGCCGTGATAAGGCTTCCTCTTCTGGAATGAATAGATACAGGTTTAAACAGTTGGTTTGTGAAATTTCATTGATATTTATGGACATTTCTATTTTCTAAATTTAAACCTTGGGCAGTAGAACAGAGCTTGCACATTTTTACCCATAAGCAAGGGACAGAGGTTTCCAGAATGGAAATGCAGCGTAGGTACGTGTGTTTTGAGATCAAGAATAGGAGAGAGAGAGAGAGAGAGATCTTTCTGTCAGATGCTTGGTTGACCAATAAACTCAACGTTTTCTTGACTGTGTCAGATTCTTCTTTATTATTTTCTCTCTCATATTCCCTTGGGTTTATTTGGCTATTCTTTTAGTAAATCTTTAAAACAAATGCTTAGCTTATGACTTTCCAAACTCCTTTGTTCTAAGCCACTAAAGAATATCCACACACCCTCTATGGTTGTAGTCTTCAAATCCTGAGTCTTGAGCACTACTTTCAAATATCCATATGGGTGAGCTGACTTGGGTCCAGGGAGGTCCTGGCCAGCACAGCACAATAGCCACTTCTGATAACCACTTCTGGTCCCATTGCTGCTGAGTCATGGCCAGGTTCTCATTCCATTGACTGTCCCATCAGTGTCTGCCACGGAAGCCGGGTCTATGTAGCACTCTAGGTGGCCAGTTGGGGTCTCACAGACCCTGTATCACAAGGCTCCTGGGAGTGACAGTACCTAACAGTTGTCAGAGACCTGTACACTTGTTGCTATGATCTGAATGTTTGTGTCCCATCCAAATTCATATGTTGAAATCTTAACCTCCGAGGTGATGGTAATAGGAGGCAGGGCTTTGGGAGAGGATTAGTACCTAATCCTAATTTCTACCAGCACCTTGATTTGAACTTCTCAGCCTCCAGAACTGTGAGAAGAAATAAGTTTCTATTGTTTATAAGCCACCCAGTTCTTAGTATTTTTATTGTAGCAGCATTATACAGAAGGAAATCTTTTGCTGATGGGAGCAAAGTGTCCAGAGGAAGCAGCAACACATTCTAATCTGCACATCATCTCCAGATGGGCTGTTAGCCCTTCTGTTTTCTTTGACTACGTGGGAGAAACTCTGCGAATGCATTCATTCCTTTCTCAGGACTCTTCAGCTGGCAGCCTTGCTCACCTATGACCCCAAAGAGGGTCTCTCCAGTCCTGATTTCTCTCTTCATGCTTGTGATAGGACATGCCTCTGCTATAGCAGATAGCCAGTTCTTAGCTCTTGTGTTCTCACAGGCTGATGCCCCCACACACCTGCACACCCCCCAACACCCAGACACACTGCAATGCTGCAACTGCTCCTCTATGTTGCATGTGATGATTCAAGTCCCTCCCAGTGTCACTGGGACCCCAGTAGCAGGTTCCGGCCTAGTGGGCTCACCCCAGCTTCTCCTTGGGGGTGCAGCATGCCCCAGCCTTGCTGCTGGGTTCTTTCCTCTGTCTCCTGGGTACCCTGGACCACTCCAGTCATGCACAGTTGGTGGAGAACACTCTGAGCCACAGGTGCTGAGATGGAGAAGGGCCATTTCCCACTTCTTGTAAATTATTCTCTATTTTTTGGATGAATACCTCCTGTCTTAAACCCAGCAGGATTTAAAATTATTGGTTTAAGATTTGATATAGGTGTGTAGAATGGACTTACGTGGAGATTTGACACAAAAGCAGTGTGTTTTGGTTTATTTTCAAGAAAAACAAACCCATAGAATTGGTATTAAAAAAAAACAAACCCACACCTGGAAAATAGGAAAAATAGAGGCAGAGTAAAAACTGTGCACTTATGACTGTGTTGACTGGGAAGACTATTTTACAGTGCGGTCATTTACTAAACCCTGAGGTTAGCCGAGGTCACTAAAATCCACTGACTTATTGGGTTGTATGAGTTATACCCAAGGTCACTAAAACCCACAGACTTATTGGGTTGGATGAATTCTGCTAGGGTCCTTTAAGATTTAGGCTGATGGTTTTGCTAAAAGTTATACACCCCCACCCACCCCCACCCACCCCCACACACATGTATAGGAAGGTGGGAGAGTGATATAGAGGCCCTGGACCTGTTAATCCATTGAATTCTTTAATACAAAGAGACATTCTATCTTCCCATTATTGTCAGCCATGGGATGAAGAATATCACATTTGACACGTCTTTTATGCCACCCTACTTAGCTATGCATTTCTATGGCAACGATCACTGTAGCACCCAGATCTTCATTAATCCTCTCAATGTCCCTATTTGGTAGGCAGCTGACAGCTAACAGAATCCCCATTCTGTAGATGGAGTGAAACCTTTCCATCATTTGTCAATATTTCAGGGAAGGAAAGAAATGTTTAAAATATCGCTAGGCAGACAGAGTGCTGCATTAAAAGTTCTGGTGAACACTTTCTCTCTTTCATTTTTTATGTTTCCTCTTTTTTTCCATCTTGGTGGGGGAGGAGCTTCACCTTGTTCATTCACTTGACCTGCATCCCGCTTCCAGAAGCCTCTGTCTTGTTGATGTTAAATAGAACAGGGCAGCATTCCTCTCAACTTCTCACGTCTGTAAATAAAAGGGAAGACCGAAGTCTTTCTAATGTCCCTCTACCTCCTTCCTGCTAAAAGAACCTTCTGCTGAGCTGGGAATCCACTTTCTGGTTCTGACTAGGTTCTTCCCAGAGGTAATCTGTATGCCAGCATCTACCTATTTCGAGAGCAATTTTAAAGCATTTCGTGTGTTTAATTTTTAATCCCTACCTGATTCTAGGGCTTAGTACTGAGAGCTTAGTATTGAGTCAATCAAGACTGATATCAGCCCAAGGGTTTATTTAGGGCCCTATCAGGAAGTAGGTAACTTTTCAGAAGAGGACAGAAAGGTGGTTGATTTCCTTTCCCTGAAGGTGGGGAGTAGAAACGCCCCTTGAACATGCAAAGGACATTGGGGGTCACCCAAGAGCACAAAATAAATTTAGGAAAAGTGCCTTTGAAAGAATAAGTGATGTGGGAGACTATTATCAACTGCTAGGTATAGGCATAGCTTTAACCCTCACTCTAATTATTAACTTTTTGCAATAGTGAGTTAATGTCAATATTATTTGAAATGTAGAAAGCTTCAGTCAGCCATGGAATACGTGTTTCTAAAAGGGATGGCATTATTAAAAGGCAATATTCCAGGAGCTCATTCATTGGCTTTAAGCAAATAGTATCCTTTTAACAAATGGATATAATAAAATATCATTGGAGGTAGAATATTTGCAATCCTTCCATGACATATAAAAATATGACACAGTCATTGCCCCTCTACTTTCTTATCAAGTGCATTGGTCTGTGTTGCCAGCATTAATACAAGATGGATATAAAGTTCGTGTGCAATCTAAACAGTAAACTAATTGCACATGAACTTTATGTTTACCCTGTATATAACAGAAATATTAATAAACTAATGTTAGCAGTTAAAAAGCCTGCTGGTGAGTTTATTTTTTTTTATTTTTTTTTCTTCTTTTTTTTTTTCTTATTAAATCATAGCTGTGTACATTGATATGATCATGGGGCATCATACACTAGCTTCATAAACCATTTGACACATTTTCATCCCAATATTCAACATAGCCTTCCTGGCATTTTCCCAGTCTCTTCCATTCTATTCTATAATTCCTCTACTGGGCATATACCCAGAAGACCAAAAATCACATCATAACAAAGATATTTGTAGCAGAATGTTTATTGCAGCCCAATTCATAATGCTGAGTC
>CAUYPK010030115.1:0-27305 GCA_963574355.1 Loris lydekkerianus
TTGCCAGCCAGTTTACCCAGCACCATTTGTTAAATAGGGAATCTTTTCCCCACTGAGTGTTTTTAATTGGCTTGTCAAAGATCAAATAACGGTAAGTAGCTGGATCCATCTCTTGGTTCTCTATTCTGTTCCAGACATCTACTTCTCTGTTTTTGTGCCAATGCCATGCTGTTTTGATCACTATTGATTTATAGTACAGTCTCAGGTCTGGTAGCGTGATTCCTCCTGCTTTGTTTTTATTGCTGAGTAATGTTTTGGCTATTCGAGTTTTTTTCTAACAGATTCCCAAGTGGTAATGATACTGTGAGGCCACACTTCCAACCAGAGTCAGGTAGGAAAAAGCCTTCCAAACATGTAAAGAAAGCATATTGAGTTTAAGATCAAACACTTTTAGTAGTAAGCAAGGCAAAGGTGAGATAAAGTAGAAGCCAAATCATGCTTAGTTGTGTGAATTTAGAGCACAGAAATAAAATGAACTAGATGCAAGGGTCCTCTTTTTAAACAGGTCCAGTTCACCATCCCTCAGACCATTGAAGGGTCAGACGATAGTTTAAAAAAAAAAAAAAAAAACAACTATAAGCAAATCCTATGCACACTGCCCATATCTTATTTTGAAGTAAAAAACAAAACGGGAACAAATACAATCACACCGCTGCATGTGGCCCACGGGCTGTAGTTTGAGGACCCCTGAATAACAGAATTCCTTGGAAAACTCAAGATTCTATTCAAATGTAATAGTTACAAAGGTAACAAAGTTTAATGTAAAGAAAATACTTTATTGTTTATACACATATGAGAGAGAATCAGAGGATGCTAAAAAGCTGTATACTGTGCACAAATACCTGTTGCTAACAAAGGTTTTGTCTTATCTGTTCCCTCTCTGCTCCACCAATGTACAAATTCTACTCAGTATGACATTGTGTCTACTGATGATGTCCTTTTGGGTCAATTACAATATTGAAAATCCTTCAAAAAAGCTTGAAGGGACTAATGTTGCCCTTCTGTGTCTAGGGACATTGCTTTATTCAAGAAGGTAGAATTCCTGCATGAGATTTTATCTTGCCTTGGATGCTAAATTATAACACAGGGTGCCAACAAAAGCAGTATTTTATGTCTCTAGTAGACATTTAATCTGTCACCCTTGTTTAAAAAAAGAAAATTAGTTTAATGATCTAATGGGTTTTTATATTTGATTTATGAATTGGGGAGCATTTCATTCTGAATAAGAGCTCCAGTGAGCTGACCAGAGGAAGTTGACTTTGTATTCAGAAAAGATCTGAAGAAAGCAGAAATATGGAACAAAAACGAGACTGGTCACTTCACAGTTAATTTCTTCATGAGGTGAAAATGCAGAGGACTTTATTATGGTGGCTCAAATAAATAAACTGGGCTACCTCTGATGGGTGGCTGTGACTTTTGTGTGACATGTGTATGTGTGTTTTAAATTGGCTGTCCAAACTTAGGTTTGACAATGTGGCACTTAACATAGGTGACTTCGTTCTAGGTCTGGTCTGTTGGAGCCTAGTATAAGAGTTAGTTCAAAACAAAGCTCTCTTATAAATGTATTTAATATATCCACCATCGATTTTCTTTTTTCAACTTCTACATATGTTTAGGTGAGCACACATCCATGTACGCAGAAAAGTGAATTGTACTATTTTCTCTTTTGACTAAACTGTGCATACAATTAGATTAGTAGACATGGTTGTTGTTTTCTTTTTCCACTGAGTTGGTAGAGAGTTCTTCCTGACAGAACTTTGAGCCCATATTTAGAGCAGTGGTCCCCAACATTTTTGGCAGCAGGGACCGGTTTTATGGAAGACAATTTTTCCATGGGCCAAGAGGGTGGAAATGGTTTCTGGATGATTCAAGTGCAGTAAATTTACTGTGAACTTTATTTCTATTATATCACAATTTAATATATAAGACAATGATTATACAACTCACCAAAACGCGAAATTAGTGGACACTCACCTCCGATCATCAGGCATTAGATTCTCGTAAGGAGCAGGCAATCTAGACCCCTTGTTTGTGCCATTTGCAGGACGGTTTACACTCCTGTGAGAATCTAATGCCCTTGCTGTTTCTCTGATAGGAAGCAGAGCTCAAGCTGTGACGTGAGCTCCAGGGAGCTGGTGTAAATGCAGATGAAGCTTTGCTGGCTAGCCCACCACTCACCTCTTGATGTGTGGCCCAGTTCCTAATAGGCAATGGAGAGGTAGTCGTCTGCTGCCTGGGGTTACAGATTTAGAAAATACCATTTTCTTTCCCTGTATCTTTTTCTCTATCTTCTCACTTTAATGTTTCAAAATTGCTTTACATTAAGCTACTCATTGCATACACACAAGTGATTTGTATAAGTTCCTGTGTGAGTGTACATTTAATTATTAAATAACTGAATTGGTTCAGTAAAACAATTTCATTGACCATAGAGCTAATTGCAAACCAAACTTATTTCTGACATTCTATCCCCTATATTTGCATCTGTAAAGGGTTTGATTCTATTCTTTGGACTCTTCCAATGTTTGCTTGCTAGAAATAGGAAGGTTTTTATTAATATAACATCTGATCTTGCAGTATTTATCACTCATAACCCAGAAACTCAATATGAGCCCTGTGAAGTATGGAGCTTTAAAACAAACCTTTATTTAACATTTTGTGTGTCAACATTTCTCCAACTTGACCTGCCAAGTGAATTTAATAGCAGATGACTCTGGAACATGAACAAGTGTTTGCTCTTATATTTCAACCATTAGTATTGAATTAAGACTACAAGGTTTGGATCACATGGCAGGCTTCTTTGATGCCTTATGTTGCTGTTCTTGGCCAAAAAGAGAAGCATCTGAGTATTTTCATGTTTATGCCTATGAAATACTGAGAAATCTTTGGACATTTGGCAAATATGAGCCTATCCCACTACATCTAAGGGAGCGTTCATTTAAGTCACTTGCAAATAACTTTTTATAGATGTGAAAAATATATTGATTATAAAAAGATGTCATATGAGCTGTTTAAAAATAACAGAGAAATTCACTTTTCATGAAAATAAAATTCCCTCTCAATTTTCTTAATAACTATGCAAAGCATAAAATCATCTCTGGACAGTTGAAACCGGTAGGAGAATGCATTTAACATGTCTTGTGTGTTTCCCATGAGTGAAAATTATACCAGCTGCTTTACATATACTATCATACTATCTCATTTTGTTCTCAGAATGATCCACTACTACCTTCCTCTCTAACCTTCTCTCCCACCTGTGCACTCAAACATATGCATGTGGGGGTTCATGTTTATCGGGGAAAGTGGTGTTGCTTGCCCGTATCTTATTCTACCTTCAAAATCAAGTCTAAAATTGTCCATTGTTTTCCATCTCTCCCAATTGTTCTTCACCTTTAAAACAGTTGGATACTAGGCATTTGATTTTTCTCTCCACTCTGAAATTTCCCCTCCCCTCAACATATTCTCCATACTTAACATTCCTACTGATAAACATTTAAAAACTTTATATTACATGTAGAATCATGGAATGACATCTGAACTTAGCATGGCTTGCAAGGTTCATACTACATAATACCAAACAAGTAAAAAATACATATATGATAAATATGTATATTTAGAAATATAAAAACATTATACATTCATGTTATATATAAATATATAGATGTAAACATATACATATATGCATGCACATGCACACATATGATTGATTGTTATTTGCCATCCTAATGTATAAAATTGCAGACAGCACTGAATAAGGAAATAGGAAACCATTGCTCAGAGGGGAAGTGCAGAGTTAAGTTACTAAGAATCCCTGGTGGCTATATTTTCACCAACAAATCAATACATAGCCTTGTGTTATGTGTGTGTCGGTTTGAAGACACTATCTAATATATTTATGATGGTTCCGTAATATTTGAACTCATAGACAACAGTCTTATAACTCATGCCTGAATGAAAGGATTTGGAGAACATCCTCCAAAGTAAAATATCATAAGAAGGAAAAATCAAGCATCTGGTGCACTCAATACTAATATGAAGCGAGTAGATGAACAACTACACGCCCACATGAGAGAAAAACACAGTTAAATTCAAGAACGGGATGGGTCAGGAGGCTGGGCAGGGGATGGAGGGAAGGGCTTGGTAAGCGCTCACCTAATGGACACAATGTAGAGGTGTAAGGCCCATTTTCCTGGTGAAGGACTCAACCACAACTTGGGCTTTACCCAACAAATACAAATCATGTAACCTAATTGTGCCCTTATATTAATTGGAAATATTTTTTAAAAGGAAATATGTATATTTATTGGCATAGAAAAATATATTTAAAGAAATAAGTGAATAAAAATCAGTATTTTACTGAAAAAAGCAGGCTTTCTAGAATCTGTATTTTCATAGGCCACATCACAGACTTCTTGCATTTGAGAACCCCAAAGCACTTAAGCGTGGGGGTTTGAACAGTAAAATCCAACAAAAAGCAGAAAATATCAAAAACAAACAGACATGGCAGTAAATGGAGTGCGGAGAAGATACACGTGCTGTATCAGAATTCAAATGCAAAGGTAGAGTGCTGTCTGGTTCCATCTCATTTGGGGTCATATGTGGTAGGTGAGTCAAAGATTTCGAAACTCTGCACATTTCCTGAGTCACCACAACAGTGTCACCAGTATTGATTTGGGGGCTATAAATAAATTTTAGTAAGTAGGCAAATTCACACACATAGAATTCATAAATAATGAGGGTCAACCGTATTATGAAAAATGCCCTGTCAAATTTGAATTGAAGGCAAACTCTAAATATGCATTTAGTATAAATAGGTCACATGAAATACTTGAGACATTTACAAAAAAAGATATTGTTTATCTTAAATTTGAATTTAACTGGTTCTCTTGTATTTTACCAGGAAATTATTATTGGTAAGTTTCTCCCTCTCCAACCTTACCAGGCTTCCCTTTCTTTTATTGATTGCTCTATACCCACCTCCATTTTATTCTTTATTCTCTAAAATTTCAAAACTATCCCTTCTTAGAACCTCTTTCTAATCCCTGCCCCCATTCCCAGACTCTCTTCATAAATGATCAATTCCTTCTCTTCTTCTAAACCTTTACTGACTCCTGTATCCTCCACTTTCCAACACATCAGTATTCACATGCCACTATTATAATTTATTATTATTTTATTTATATGTTCATTCTTATTTTAATCTGCCTTCCCCAAAGTCCATACTTATTTCCGCCTTCTTACAGAACACCTAATATAATATTTGATATACCCATGTATAGAGTCTTTAAAAAATATTTGTTGAGCAAGGAATGGTTCAAAGAATAAATGGAAGTAGAGCCAAGCATGGGGGAGTCACACCTGTAAGCCCAACAGCTTTAGAGGTTGAGATGGGAGAATCTCTCGAGCCCAAGCATTCAAGGCTGAGGTGAGCTATGATTGTGCCACTGTATTCTGGCACTGCAGCCCGGGCAACAGAGCCAGACCCCATTTAAGAAAAAAAAAAAAAAAAAAGAAGAAGAAGAAAGAAAAGTAAAAAAAAAATGGAAATGAAGTAAAGAATATGGGACAAAAGAATCCTTAGTTACATATGTACACATTATTTCATTTATTGATTCATTCTCCACATATTTACCGAGTACCTTGAGCCTGGGCCTTGAGATAATGCAAAGCTTTAGAGATAAAGCCAGTATAGCCAGTATAAAGAGACCCAGGGTTCTGTTCTCGTGGAGCTTGGATGCTGCTGAGACAGACACAAAGTAGACAAATAATTCAGTCACAACTTGCATCATTGCCATGAAGAAAACAAATCAAGTGTGGTAAGCCAGAGTAATAAATAGAACACCGATGTTTTGACACTCTTCCCCCAACTGCCCCTGTTTTACAATGTGCAGAATATATTACACATATGCATAAACACTTGCATATATATATATATATATATATATATATATTCAATTAATTTTCACCACTTTATATGCAGAGAATAGTGTAAATGATATAATCAGTAATAGAAAATAGCAATTAAACTCAAAATAATCAGTATTTTCCTAATGCCATTTTTCAAAGGGTTTTTACAACCATATTTTAATTTATTTATTGAACACTTATTTCATGCCAGGTTTTGTTACAGGCATGGAGGATGCAATAACAAAAGTAGAAAAACCTAAAATTTTACTGCCGGGAAGGGAAACATGCTAAAAAATTTCCAGTCTTAGGACATCTGATTTAGAGCAGAAAGAACATGATGTATTAATGTGTTAGCACTCTTTATCCTCAACATATTTGTGTAACTTTAACTAATTAATCCTCATGATACCAAGCCGTGAGTAAAGTTTATGTATTAAACATGCCTGTTCTTTTTAAAGAAATTGCAATCCTTATAAACTGTGCCTCTATTGCCAAAAATCCATACAAGCGTTTTGATTTTAAGCTCCATAAAGTTCAGAGAACCACGATCCACTGCTGAAAGTTGACGTTCTGTCTGCGGCTGGGGATGGATGAATTTTGACAGTAGAGTTTCAGCTATTTTTAAACCAGGAGGTACTCATTTTCTTCTTTCTACGTTTATTTTGAATAATTCTACCAGGCTGGGTAGGAAAACCTGGGTGAGATGTTTCTGCCTACATGACTGTGTACCTTAAGAAAGTTCCCTAAAAGCTCTTTGTATCTGTTTGGGCTATCGGCCATGGGTATATCACCTCCCGTACCAACCACATTGTTAAGAGCATCACAAAAATTAATCGTGTCATCCTCTGTTGGAAACAAGGTGTTGACTTCTCATTGAACCTAGAATAAAAGGCAACCTCCTTATCACGTCTGGCTTCACTTCACTTTCTAAGATGCCCTGATGACCTTTCCAGCTTCCCTTCCTTACATTTTCTTTTTCATCTTTCCTTCCTTCTCATCTCACTGGATAATTTTCCATTTTTTACACATAGCCTTTGGCCCTTTTCTGGCCACAAGTTCTCTCTGCCTGGAACATTTTTTTTTTTTTCATATGCTTGGCTCTTTTCCACTTTCCAGGCTTCTGCTTAAATTTCCTATTGTCAGAAAGACCTACCCTTAGTATGTGGCACTCAAAATGAGACCCTCTTCATTATCTAATAGTAGCCTGTTCATTTTTAGTAAGATTTGCCTTAATCATTTTGCCATTTTTAGACATTTATTTACTTATTAATGTTTTGTCTGAGGCCAGCTAGGTTCTAAGCCCCAGCAAGGATAGGAGCCTTTGTGTTTTACTGACCATTCATGGCACAGGGTGGACAGAAGATGGGTCTGAAACATTACCCAAATATTAACTGAGTGAATAAATTAACATAAGTGTGGAGAACCTTCAAGTACTACTTTATCTACAGGAAAGAGTAGGGATACTGGATTGAGAAGACTTGACTGTTAGTCTCAGTTTTGCTATACTCTGCCTCTTCTACCTTAGCCGAGTTGTCCCACATTTCTGAATTTTGATTCTTATTGATAAAGGATAAATAACCGAGATATAGATAATAAATACTATGCAATGTAAAACATGTACGAATAGGCTCGGCACCTGTGGCTCAAGCAGCTAAGGCGCCAGCCATATACACCTGAGGTTCAAATCCAGCCCGGGCCCGCCAAACAACGATGGCTACAACAACAACAACAAAAAAAAATTAGCAGGGCATTGTGGCAGGTGCCTGTAGTCCCAGCTACTTGGGAGGTGGAGCAGGAGAATCACTTGAGCCCAGGAGTTGGAGGTTGCTGTGAGCTGTGATGCCACGGCACTCTACCCAGGGTGACAGCTTGGGGCTCTGTCTCAAAAAAAAAAGGAAAAAATGTACAAATATAAGGCATCGTGATTTTAAATAATCAGTAACATTTTTAAAAAGCAGGTAATTCCATGGATGCACACATTTCTTTGGAGATGTCTCATTCTTTAACAAAAAACACAAAAGATACAGATGAGTAAAAATAAATAAATTCTTTGTGATTGCTTTTGACTTTTTTTGTTCTAATCCTCTCCCCCCACCCACCCAGCTTTGTAATGCCGTTCTTGCCATCTCTTTTAATATTCATATTCCCCCAATAGTTGCAATAACATAAATTACAACAATAAACTTGGTAAATTCAGTTAATAAAAAAAACTGGTCGGATGAGCAAGAAGTACAATTAATGAAGATAATTTTTTCTCATTTCTTTTACCACCCCTGAAGACTATTGTTAGTTAATAGAATAATACAGTTGCTCCATGGGCAGTGAAATTTTATTAATCATCTAATCACAGTGTCTAACCAATGAATTCATTAATATATAATAGCAATTACTTAGCTTTCTATCACAGTTTTTTTTTTTTTTTAATCTGAACATTAAGTATCTTTTGGGGATGAGAAAAAGATAAAATATCAGATTTCTGAGATTGCACTGTTCTCTGATCTCATACTGGTATTTATTCAGAGAGAAATCCAAGGGAAATTTATTAAAAATTAGAGAAATGAGGCTCTTTCAGGAGAATGAGTTTACCTGTTCCTGCTTCTCACCACTGTCCTATTAGAGGTATAATTGACTTAGACACACGGGACATGCCAACCTCATTAAACCTGAGAGCTGTAACGTGCAGCATCATAGATCTAAATGGCTTCTTTTAAGCTTCCTTATGCCACAAATTTGGATGCCACGGAGTACTGCCTAAGGAGGGATGTACTTCGTGAAGGATAGTTGGGACCATCTGTTTATTCTGGCATGAGATTCACTCATGAAATCTGAAGACTTGGTAGCAAGTAGTATTTAGTTTTTTTCCCATTCATTGAAAAGGAACATATGCTTGACGTTCTATTTTTCTCACATACGTAACCACAATTCCCAGTTGTAAGACTGAAGGTATGGCTGCATCTGAACATCATAGCTTAAAAGATCTGCTGTTGATCTCTGTGGAAATTGTGTCTCAAATGCTGTTGGCAGATAGAGGTTGCCGACATCTAGATGAGAATTGAAAAGACCCACTTTAGATTAGAACAGAGATCACTGGTAGGAAAACATGACCACGCTGCCCAAAACCAGCTGGGGAAGCCAAAGGAAACAAGGGATGGGAACGTCCTCAGCACCAGACATCAATTAGAAGCAGCAATAGCTGGACAACATTAGTAGGGAATTCAGAATCTACTGGCCAATTAGAGGCCAAAGGCCAAAGGTTTATTATTATTATTATTATTATTATTAAATCGTAGCTGTGTACATTAGTGCAATCAAGGGGTACAATGTGCTGGCTTCATGTACAATCTGAAATATTCTCATCAAACTGTTCAACGTAGCCTTCATGGAATTTGCTTAGTTATTATATGTAGACATTTGTATTCTGCATTTAGTAAGTTTCGCCTGTTCCCATTCTAAGATGCACCCTAGGTGTGGCCCTACCCATTACCCTTCCTTCATACTAACCTCCACCCCTCCCCTCCCTTGGCCCTTCCTTGTGCTTCCAGCTACTTATTTGATCTTTGACAAGCCAATTAAAAACATACACTGGGGAAAAGATTCCCTATTTAACAAATGGTGCTGGGTGAACTGGCTGGCGACCTGTAGAACATTGAAACTGGACCCACACCTTTCACCATTATATAAGAGAGACTTTCACTGTAGTACAGATTTAAACTTAAGACATGAAACTATAAAAATACTAGAAGAAAATGCGGGGAAAACTCTTGAAGGAATCGGCCTGGGTGAATATTTTATGAGGAGGACTCCCCAGGCAATTGAAGCAGTATCAAAAATACATTACTGGGACCTGATCAAAGGCCCAGGTTTTGAGTACAGATTAGATTTTTCTGTGAATGTTGGTTTCTGATTAATCATCATTCACAGTTCAGATGTTTTCTGAGCTTCAGGGTCTCATTCCTATTGTTATATGCCAAATAAATCCAAAGGGCCAGTGCTCTGAGGGTTAATCTAATGCTAATTTCAAAGTTTCCTTCAGCACAGGTTGCCAGGAGCAGCACATGGTATTTTATGGGATGTTGGCATGGAATTTCATTTATTAAGAAATCTTGAAGGGATTTCTATAGCAGCCTCTTGGTACTCTAAGAGTCCTGTTACTACTGTCCTAATGTAGCACTTGGGTTTCAAAAGAGAAAGAAAAAAAAAAGTCCTGATTTGGAGAATTTGCCTAATTTTTTTTTTTAAACACAGCATGGCCAGTTTCAAGTTGCCAAAATTAAAATTACTTCGTTTGTTACATTGGCACTCTTTAACTTATTCAAACAGGCACCCCTCTAACTGCTGGGTATGCAAAGCTTCTAGGAAGAAGGAATTTGACTTGTTCAAGATCTCAGATTCTGCGATGAGGCTATCCCCCCGCACCTACACACCTTGTGCACTACACTTGAACCTGTCTTTCTTTGTTAAGGAATTCATTCTTTATGCATATTCTCTCTTTTTCCTTCTACATTGATCCTTCTGTCTCTAATAATTCATTCCCAACTTTTAATAAACAGGTTCTATCATCACACAGTCTTAAATAACAAGCCATCCCTTGACCACACATTTAATTGCAACCTGGATTTTCTACTCTGTTTCTCAGAGAAAGTTTGTGAAAGAGTTTTCTTCTACTGCTGTCTATTTCTTCTCCTATTCCACAGAGGCTCAGTTCTTCGCCATCAATAAATTCCACAATGCAAAGTCAAATAGTCTCATCTTTATCTTTATCTCAATCCTTTAGCAGCTTTTAATGTGGTTGGGTACATTCTTCTTCTGAAAATTCTTTTTTCCCTTCATTTCATTAGCACTAAACTCCGTGGAATTTCCTTTCTGACCACTTCTTGATCTCAAAACTCCACAAGGTGGAATATTTCAAGACCTTATCCTGGGGCCCCTTTCCTTTCTTCGTCTGCAAGCTCAGCACCCGTGAGTTCATTCATTACACTTGAAGTGCTGATAAGTCCCAAAACTAAGCCTGAGTCTTGACCTCTTCTCAAAACTCCGGCATTATACATCCAAATGTCTACCTGATATTTACATTTGGATGTCTGGTAAACATTTCAAATTTAACATAATCTGAACAAAACTCTGTTCTATACCAGGTTCTGGCAAACGATAGCTGTGAGTTGAATCAGACCCTGACATAGTTTTTGGTAAATAAAATTTTATTGGAACACAGCCATTGCATTTGTTTAAATTTGTACCAAAACAGAAATTTATTTGGTCTGCAGATTCAAAAGTATTTACTATCTGACCCTTTACAGAAAGTTTGCCAGCAGCTGACCTATAATATACCAAACTTGCTCTTCTCTTGGTAAATTCTTATCTGAGTTGATAATAATAAAAGTTTGAGAGACACAAAAATCAAGATACATAAAATCCACATGGAGAGAAACGAATGAAGCTCCCCCTGTAACACCAATAAGCCCAGCAAGTTGAAACTTGCACAGGTGAATCAGAAAGGATGCTGTCAACTGGATTTCTTGGGAGTGAAATAATGAACCATATATGACACAACCTGTCTTTCCTAGGAACCCACATCCCACCTTCTGTCTCATTTCCCTAGCCAAGTTCTCATATTTATCCCTGGTTTCTATCTTTTTCTTACTTGCCCCATACAGTGGATCCCTAGTTCTTAACTTTCAAAATAAACTCCAAATGTGCCTACTTTGAAAATCTGCACTGAAACCCCTAAGACATGTTGCCTAAAGTATTGAAACAACATCATAATGGTTTCCTTCTTTTTTTTTTTTTTACTTTCACAGTCCTTATAATCTTTTTAAATTATGTAAATCTCTTCCTAAATCACTTAGCACTTCCCTGCTTAAAATCTTCCAGTGGCCATGCATTTCACTTAGGGTACAATTCTCAACTTCCCCACCTTCTTCCATAACATTTTATAAGATTTGGGCTCTTCTTTCTCCTACCATGTCTCTTCTTTCTCTTTGCCCACTTCCCTGCAGTCTCTCTGAATTTCTTCCTACTCCCACATGCTAATTTTCCACGTGTGGCCCTTTCAATTAGCTGGTTTCTGGATTTCTCTCATGAATGTGCCCTTCTCATCCGTCAGGTTTCAGTTCAATGTCACTTCTTTCAAGAAGCTTTTTAAAAATCATTCATCCCATCACAGTTATCCAGACACATGATATCATGTTATCACTTACTTATTTTTAATTTTCTTCAAAGCATTTTATCTGTGGGATAGTTCTATTTGTTTAATTATGTATTCATGCATTTGCTAGTGATTCATCTCTTTCTCCAAAATGGAATATAAATTCCCTAAGAATATGAATGTTTTCTGTCTTGTTCCTTGAAGCATCCCTAGTATGTAGAACAATGCTCAATAGCACTGGTTGAATGGATGAACACTCAGCTTTAATATTCCAGAGGGGTTTCATAAGTTTGTATTGAAGAATGTGGGCATATTGGCTTCCTTAAACTGAGTGTGAAGGCATAAGGTGGAGCAATGCAATGTATTAATTTAAGTAATATATAATATATGTTGCTGTTAAAAATAAATTTGTTTTTAATGTATTTTTTCTTAAATATGAATAAGCATAACATTGGTTATAAATTTATATATTTGCTACTTTTGTGCAGTTAACAATTGGGGTAAATTAATGAAAGCAACATGTTTACTTATGAGATTATATTATTAATTCCTGCTCTCTTAAGTACTTTGAGAGCTGGATTCATGTATAAATTTATTCACTAATGAATCTTCTATGCTTGGTAATCATGCTTGGAACATAGGTGGAGTTCACCAAATATTTGTGGTAGATTAGTGCTGAAAAGAGAATACATGTGTGGCCCCTTGCAGTACAGGTGCATGTAACCAGTAGGCTTGGCTTAAAGACACAAATCAGCTGGTCTTCATCTATGGAAAACTTCTCAGATCAATTCTGAGCTTCAGTGGATAATTTACTGGCACCAACTATGCCATACTCCCAAAGAAATGATGTTAATTTAATCCTTAACATAAGCTGAGAAAGTATACATAGAAATATCATTTCCTTATTACAAGATGAAGGTGAGGAGGAACTGGGAGGTAGTCTGGCTGTAGTTAGTAAGTAGCAGAGCTGATTTAAAGCCAGTCAGTCTGTATGCAGAGCTTGAGTTCTGTTGATTTTCAGCTAATCAAGGAGGGTATGTTTCTTTGTCATTGATCATGGCCGGAATCTCAGAATCACATGCCATATCCAACTTGAATAGTCTAGATTTAATCTGTTAAGGTTGCATTTTTAATAAGAAAATTCATTCTGACAACTTGATGCAGTAGCTATAGACCAGTGTTTCTCAACCTTCCTAAGGCTGTAGCCCTTTAATATAGTCCCTGTGGGTTGCGACCCACACGTTGAGAACCGCTGTTTTTATCTAAATTACTACCCAAAATTTGAAGGTAGAAGGAAATTTAGCAATATTCTTGTTCTATTTCTTCATTTTACAGTAGAGAAAGCAGGTGTTCTAGGGAGATCAAAGTCATGTGGCTAGTAGTAAAACCAGGAGGAGAAGCCAGAATCATGTTCCTCTCTCCCACAAGCCCTCTCCAAGTTCTGCTTGCTCATAATGACAGAGGAGAGAAATGTCTGTTTTCTTATAGCAGAAAAGTAAAAACAGATAACCTAATTTTTTTCTGTCCTACTTTTGTTTACTTTTAGAATCATTGCTGGAATGTGGCAGTCTGCTCAAGACAGATGTTGAAAATATAATCTGTGTGTCTTCCAAAAGATTCAGAATACTTTTCATTTAGGTATGTGTATATTCACTTTCCTTTCTATTCCTTTATTTATTCATGAAGCATTACTTATATGCCAATTATGTGCAGAACACTGCACTCGCTAAAGGGGCAAAGAAAGAATAGTTGAGTGTGATTTTATTAAAATAAATTCTATCACACCAGCATTAGTAATTATGTTTTACTTTGTAAATTGCCTAAAGTCTCTTCAAAGGTAGAAAGATTGCAGTTTTTTAATGAGATAGATATAAAACACCCGGAAAACTTATAGCATCAAGGTGGCAATTTGCTGTTCACTACAACATCTCTTAAAGTTGCTTCATTTCTAGTTTTATCAATATTATTAGCTAATATTATTGAGTGTTTAATATGAGCCAAGAACTCTAGTAAATACTCCAAGTGCATTAGCTCATTTAATCCCATCAACATTTCCAGGAAGAGAAACACATATAGTTATTACCTGTATTTATAGCTTAAAAATCCTAGCAACTGGTGAAAGATGCAAACTGTCTTTCTCCAGAGTATGTGTTCAATTACTTCATCAAATTGTCTTTAATTATTAGCTTATACAGAAAATATCCCAGAACTTCAATAGAGGAATGGTTGGGAACCCCTGAGTTATTCCAAACTCAATGTACAACACACTGCCCTTCATTTTCACTAACAAATGCACCTCACTTTCCTTTTGTATGATTTTCCACAGAATTTTTCTCTATTGGTGACATAGCCATAATTTTATTTTTTCTGAATACTAATAAGGAATCCTGATAGGTCTGCATATCTTAGATGGAACTCATGTATTATCATTTTCTTCCCTCTGCCATGTGGTCCTCTTTTAGAAAATGCTGTTGCAAAGTTGTCCTCATACAGGTTCCTTGTCATTTTTCTAAGTCTTATTCTGTAAGGGTATTAACAGCTCGAAAAATGGTATGAATAAAAATGGTAGTCCTCTTGAGCGTGGCAGAACACTGGAGAAGGCATAAATAGCAATTCACTCCCTGATTTATTCAGAGCACTCACCCAACCAAGGCCCAAATAAATTATATAGTGGTTGGTTCCAGTGGTGTTATTAAATTCCTTATAGGCTGGAAGCATTGATCATTGGATACCCTTAGGTTTGTGCTTCATTCAAATGGTGGAAAGATACATGGATTTATATTCTATATCATTTCACCTTCATGAGCGAAACTAGAAACAAGCAACTTCCATTACAAGTAGGCACAGAAGCTGAGGCAAATTGGATCTACATTATAGATCAAAGTACTGTGAATTGACCTGCACTTTTAAAACCAAAAATATGAAGTTTATTATGTATCAGGAGACCTGCCCTGCCAGGTACCTATACATTTTTCAGAGTTTAGTAGTTGTATTGTGAAAGATGAATGATCCAGTACAAACACTAGATAAATGTAACCGTATTTGACTTTCTAAAAGAATCATATGTAATGTAAACTTGAAAATCCCCCACCTATTTGTAAATAGAATGTACTTTGAAGTTGATGACATAAATTATAGATTTCTTCTATAGACACAGAAGTAACCAGGATTTGGTTAATGATAAAGGCATCTTCCCACAGCACCACCAACTTCTTTCTAAATACTTATTATACTTACATACAGTATTCATATAATATGTGAGAAACAGTTCGATGGCATTTTAGTTACCCTGTGTATTTAGCATGCACTCCAAAATGAAATACATCCAAAAACTCCATAATCTTCCCATTTACTGGTTCAAGAGTCAGAGTTGAGGAGCCATATGTGGAATTCTTGACCTCTTTTGCATTCCTGTGTTTCTTAACTTCTGGCCCTGGTTCCTTATTTGCATAGATGTTTAATGTCTAATAATCAATCAACACGTTGTGTGTTCTATAATGACCATGTAATTAGCATCTCCTTTGCATTATTTGATCCCCTACAGAGCTCGTAGATACAATTTTCACTTCAAACATGAGACATATGACTCTGGGAATACTATAGGGCAAACTGGAAAATAGCTATTCATCCTGGCTCCTAGATTTATTGCTTCTGTTTTTAGGACAGTGAAACTGAATTTCCTATTAGTTGTTGGGGTGTTCACTTATTTTTCAAAGCTCTTTGAAATTATAAAGATGGTTAGTTAGCTATTCACTAAATCTTACCTGATTTTTTTTTTTTTCCTGGAGGGAAAGTAGTATAGATTTTAAATCCATTAAATAATACTTAATTTACTTCATTATCTGAGTGTAGAATTAAATGTCACTATTAGTCATTATTTATATTTATTATATTTCACATACAGCAATGTTTTCTTAAATACCTCAGTTATCTTTAAATTAGGCGCTTAACTAAGGGATACATGGGAACTCCTTAAAATTCAGAGAAATCATTTGATAACTACCTTTAGGGCATCTCTGAGGAATCTAATGTGTTCACAAAGATTGATTTAGATAAAGCATGAATACTCCTACAAAATACTAATATTGACTAATTAGTCCTTGCTTAGCGATCATAAATTTATCACCTCACACCCTTCCTCCCCTCATTGCTAGAGGTATTGCCACAGATAGTAAAAATGAATGAAATCAGAATTTGTTTCTACTTTCAAATTTTATCATCTATCATCTAAAGTGCACTTTTTTTTTTTGTCATATTTTGCTATGAAATTATTAATGCTGGTGTGACTGAATAAAATATGTCATTTGTATTTGAAATAGCAATATGAAATCTTGGAGGAATGATGAGCTGCTGAAAAGATCATTGGAATGAGCAGAGTATCTTAATTTATCATAATAAGAAATTTATTTCAGAGCTTTCAATCTCTACTCACATACACTGGCCCCAGATATAATGACATACCCAACCTCAGCAGTAGAAATTATGGTTTCTTTTAGGAGAATGTGTCTTTATGTGACTCCTATAACTAAAGAATTAAAAATATATATATATTTATAATGACTGACATAGCTGAAATTATCCAAAAGAAATAGTTTAAGAGCATTCTCTGTGCTATATAGTTAATTCTAAGTGATTCGGGTTCAGAGAATAAAGACCACACGTGGTAGGCACAATTCTTAAAGATGTTCTCCAAAGACTCCTGCCCTCTAATTCAGGTATCTGTGTGAGGGAATACTACATAATGCAGATAAGGAATTTAGACCATTGACCTTAAATGAGGAAGATTATTTTGTGTAATCCAGGTGTATCCAATGTACTTACATGGGTCCTGAAAGCAGAAGACCCAGGCAAAATATTTAGGCAGAAGAGATGCATTGGAGAGAAGAGAGAAAAGGAGAAAAGTCAGAGGATTAAAAAACCCATCACTACTGGCTTTGAGGGACTGGGCACTGGCCCGGAAACAGGTCCTCTAGAGCCAGGACTAAAATGGAGTCTTGGTTCTAGATGGTACGGCATTAATGGAATCAGCCAAACCACCACCTGGCCTTGGGACCTTACAGAACTGTGAGATGATAAACTAGTGCAGTTTTATGCCACTAGCCTTGGGGTCATTTGTCATCACCACAAACGAAAAATAATAGATCAAAATTACCTGCACAACAGATGTTTAAGCAGGCAAATCATACTCTTTTAACCGTTCTTTGGAGAAGCTATACCTCTCTGCCTCATTAACACAATCTACCTTCTTAGCAATGTGCCAGACAAAGAACAGGCTTGTGAAAATATCATTAATAGGAATTTTAAGGACATTCCAAATGGCAATTTTTATTTTACTGCTGAGATCAAATCTTTTCAGTATTTTTTTTTTTTAATTAGATCATAGCTGTGTACATTGATCATGGGGCATCATACACTAGTTTCACAGACCGGTTGACACATTTCTATCACACTGGTTAAGATTGGCCTTTTCAGAATCTACATCACATAATGTCATTCTCCTATCCAAGTCCCTGCTTAATGCCTTTCAGTGGCTTCTGTTTGCTCTTAGGAAAACTGAGCATTTTTTGAAAAGTCCCTACCTGGTTTAGTGTTCACCTGAATACACAGTTTCATACTTAGTTCATCTGTGATTCCTCACACACAGTATTCTCTTTGCATTCACGTCCCTTTATCTGCTTGATATCTATAAGTGCTACAGTTAATAGGGTGGCCTCTGGGGTTATACTGTCCTAATTTCAAGTCTGGACCTTGCTACTTCCTAGCTCTGTGACCTCAGGCATGCTACTTAACTTCTCTGTGCCTCAATTTCTTCATCCAAATAATGAGGAGAGTAATAGTACCTACTTTACAGAGTTGTCATTACACAGACATTACTTATTTCTGTCCCTTCCAGTTTCTGTGCTCTGTACTTTTTCCCCTTGATACATTTTATTTCTCTGACATTTGTGCCTATAGGTAAATATTTATGCAACATTCTGATTCCAGATGTAATCAGGAGACACAGGTATAATTTTGATATTTTTCTCCTCAAAGGGCCAAGTAACTTTATACCTGTAGCTGCCAATAAAAGCTACTTGTACTATTTTTTTCTTTCATTCAGAAACCTTTATTATGTGCCTACTGAACTTCAGAAACCAAGGATACATACATAAATAAAATATAGTCTACTAAATCAAGTCTACTGCTAATTGTATATTTGAGTTGATAGAGCAGTACATCTTATCTGGTCAAGTTGCCATGCTTAGAAATATTTCACCCAGTAAAGTAAGATGAATATAACTCAAATTTAAGGAAACTTTTGTACTAGAAGACTGTTTTGTTTCATTTTACCGAATTAGTTGTATTGAGTATTTATTATAAATGAAGTACGTTAAAGAATTAAAAAAGAAATGCATATAAAACACAGCCTGGCATATAAAGAATGCTTGTTTTTCCAAAACATATTGTTTAAGTCCCTATAAAATGTTAGTCATTTCCTAAGAAACAAGAACATATCAGGAACATATTAAGTTTCTGTTCTAAGGGAAGAAAGGGATTTGGAACAAATAAAAGGTACATAGCTTTCTAGTAACCAAGATAGTTACTTGAAACAGGGAAGGCTGAGCTATTTTGGATAGGGCATCCAGTAAGATCTGGGTGTGTTTATCTGCTAGGGTCTGAAGGTTTAAAAAAGTAAGCTTGCAACTAGGTCTCAGCACAGTGACTTGCCCCATTTCTTTAAAAAACACCTCTCCCTTTTGAAATCCATTGCAGGTTTTTCTTCCCAATATGTAGTGGAAGTTATGTCAGAAAACTAGACTTAATAATTTTGCTAAATATTAAATATACTAAACTGACCCATTAGTATTATAAATGTTTATGCTACTTTGTTCTCATGTCCAACAAAGGAGACAATTATGCCCTGGCTGTAGTAATATCACACACACATACACACACACACACAATCTCAATATCTACTTTTTAATTATCTTTTCTTTGACATTAATTGCCTTTTTACTTTAAAGCTAGCTAATTTTCACAGGACAAAATTTTGCAAGAGTTGTTTTATGTGTTTAATTACATCAATTACACAGCGTATTTTCGTAATTTAATAGCCCAAAGTCTACCAAAGAAATGATCATTTTGAAAACTTAAAGTTGCTGTCTTCTTCTGAGGCAAAACTGGGAAAAATTCAACTTGGAGAATGATTGATTTCTTAGTGACGTCTTTTGAGAAAGGCACGCTATAATTTTTCCACAGTGAGGTGTACTGCCACATATCAACATTTTAAAAGCTTGAAGTTGTTTAAAGTAGACTTAGGTATCAACAGTAAAATTTCACAAATGTCTTACAACTCCCATTTTAAATGCAATAACTTTCAAAGGTCCTAGCAGTCAATGGGACTTCAGAGTTATTTTGTGCAAATTTTTCAGACAGCAGGAGAAAACATTGTTTCAATTATAGATACAGTATGTTAAGCAGAAACATTCTTCTAGACATTTTAACTGTAGTGAGCATTCTAATGAAGACTGTGCAAATATTCAGCAGCCACTACAATTATGCTTCTGTTTTCTTTTCAATATTGAATGTTTACATTCTTAAAGCATCCGCAATCGATAGCTTTTATTGACTTTTTTTTCCTCCTCTCTCAGCTATTTCTTGACTTGTTTTGCTGTATGCGTTTCTTCATAGGGTGTTTATTTATTTCATTGTTGATGTGGGAGAAAAGGTTGCCCTCTTTTTATTAACAGATTGAATTATCAGCAGGCGCTGAGGCTGAGCGCCAAGAAGGCAAGACACAGACAAGCTTATTTTTTCCAGTACCACTTTCAACCTTGAATACAGACCTCTGGGTAATGTCAAGCTGGATTCTTGCTGAGCATTTGCAAGCATTTGAGGACCCCTTTTATGCTTGTCTCAGCATTGGTTTAAAACAAGATTGAACCCAAGAAGAGCAAAGCTTCTCCTTCGTTTACCCTTTCTTTCCCAGGCTTCCTAGTAACTCTGGCCCTTGCAAGAACCTGTCTGTGACTTGACTCTCTAGACTGTCTATGCATGTGGACTTGGTGATTTCAACACTTTTAACATGATGTGTGAACTCAGCATGACAAACTCAAACCCAAGATCTCTGTATGCAAGTCTTCAAAACTGGTCTCCTTCAGGGTTGTCTTATCACGTGAAATAAAAGACCCCACCATTTACCCCTTGCACAAGCCAGAAACCCAGGAGTCATTGTTGATGTCTCCCTCCCTCTCTGTCCCACGTGCAGTTCAACAGGAAATGTGGCTGCTATTCATCTCTAGATCTCCCGCCCGATTACCCAGCCCTACCACCTCCATGACCCCCACCACTCAGCATTCACCATCTCTTTTCTGGAGAGCTGAGCTTTCTGAAGGCAACTTTTCTGTCTCTTTAAAAAATGATCTTCACACTGGATTTGTCTAAATTAATATGTAATGACATCACATACTTTATCCCATACACACAACCCTTTGTTAGATTCTTATTACATATCAGCAAAAAGCCTATAAGTAAACTTTTAAATGGCTCCATTTTGTGAAGGAAAGTAAAAAATCCTGGATAGAACTCCGTATGTGGCTTAGAACCTAATCATGTAAAAGTGATGTAGGGCGGAGCTTCGTGGAGGCAGGGCTGCAGACAGTCATCTGTATATCTCAGGATTTTCCAGACTACTCCTAAAGGTGATTAACAGCCTCCAGATGGTCAAGCATTCAAACAGCTTTTTTCCCCAGAATCTTGTTTTGTGGTTTTGTTTTTGATTACTTAGCATAAGAATAACTTTAGTGAAGTAGTTATCAGTTAAACCAGTTAAACCTCAGCCCATAGGGATAGCTTTAGATAATGTTAGTAAAATGGTTATCAGTTAATCTGATTTATCCTTAGGCCGTAAGTACCAGGCAATAAAAGGCCTGGGGCCAAGGTTTAAGTCATGTGTTTGTTGATTACGTTATGTGCCTAGATAAGATTTGGTGGAAGAAATAAAGATTGCCACTTGCCATGAGAGTGTAAGTGGTCCTCCTTGTTACTATTTCACTGCAGGACTCATTCCTCTGTGCCATCCATCAATTGGGAGACATTCACGCAACAATTACATGACCTATGGATTCTAAAATGTTTTAGTTCCTTTTTACACCTCCAACATTCTCCTCATCCTCCTTGGACCTACGTGCCCTGTCACTTGCTTGGTTTCTCCATCTAACCACATCCCTGATATTTTAAGATGTCAGCATATACTACTCCTTCAACCTTGAGCACTCTCCTTCATTCATACACCCAGGCATACTCACAAAATCATTTTTTGTGACGTTAATTCTTTCTTCTTAATTTTCCTTCTTTCTGTACTTAGGTGTTGAAGTGGCCATCTAGCCTCCTTGAGTCCCTTGCTGTCTCATTGTGCGCTTATTGATTAAGGGGTGGCTGGCATCTATTAATACTAGTCCTCATCTTCCTGAGAGCAGATGGTGAGGAGATGTCTCTAGTGCACCATCCTGGAGCCCTCCTCAGTTAATTCCTTCTTATTAATTCATTTTTCAGAATCCATTTAATGGTTTCTTTCTTGGGATGCCCTTCCTAACTTCTCTAATTAGACCAATTTCTCTCCTATAAAGCACTTATCCCATTTGTGATTTTACATATATTTCTAGGATTTACTAGATTCTGGGCTGGAATTTCTATGAAAAGAGGTGCCTTGTTTTTGCTCAAAATCTGGTCCATGGCATCTAGCTTAATCTAAGACACATAATATATGCTCAATAGGTATTTATGAAGTAAATGAAAGAACTTCCTTTTGTCCATGTAAGAGAAGTGAAACTCATTTTCTTCCTAACATTTCCTCAGATATTTCTGGAGAATCATCATACTTTCAACTCTGATGTGATCTCTTTATTTCAGAAATAACGACATTCATTTATTCAACAATCTCCATGTCATATATGTAACATTTAAGTGACATCTTATTCCCCCGAACTCTTTTCCCTAAACATGCTTTTCATAGTCTACGTAAAATACATCCAACTTTGAAAATAATGTGCCAAGAAATAAAACAAATGCTGTAAGTAATAAGCCCTACTTAAAAAAAAAGTCTTTGCCTGCATATATCACTCCAGCCCTTATTCATTCCATTATATAAATACTAGATGTCTCTCTAATAAAATAGCCATCCTAGACAAATGTCTATGTTTATAAGAGAAAATATCCCAATCTGCTTTACCAGGCAATTTTAAAAAATTTTCTGATGTAATTTCTAGTTTGTTTGAGTTTAAAATATAATAGTGCTATTTTATTCATGTGGCTCAATTATAATCATAGTGAATTTAGAATCATGAACCCCATCACAGAATATATAATTACTGAGACATTTTATTTTATTTATTTTGTGGTTGTTTTGGGGGTGAGGAAACAGAGTCCCAAGAAATAAATGAAAATTATTTGCCTGAAGTTCCAGGAAAGATAAAAGTTGGAACTAAAATACAGCTTTCCTGCTTCCTAGGTCAGAATTGTAAAACACATACAAAAAAGTGGTTGGTGGTCAGAATTAATTTAAAGACTGTTTTTAAAACATACCTGTTCTATTTTCACACTATTCTATCCCTGTTTTGTATGTACCCATCATTTAAGATTCTTTTCCAGTTTATCTGAGTTAGAAGCTGGCTATCAATAGGAGGAGAAAAAAATCCCAAAGTAACTCTTTTAATCTTATAATGTCTGAAACTCGTTTACCATTCAGACTGTGTCTCATTAAGCTGTGAATATAGTAATAATGCAGGAGATGAAAATCACTCAGTAGCTGCATAAAAATGAAACATTTTTAAATTTTAGAAAACTCTTTGAATTGTAGCCAAGTATGAACATTTACAAAAACTAAGCTGATATTTAAAACTGAGATCCCTCCATATTGATGTCCCTTTCAAATTCCTTTTTTTCTTTTTAATAAAGAGAAGAAGTCAAACTTCTTTCTATTTCTGAGCCTCCCAGCTGCCAATTGTGAGAATGTGTGCCACACCACCCATATGCTGGTCTCCAGATGGCCAGCCTGCTCCTCTCAGCTCCTCCACCTGCCTGGGCCAAAGACATGCTGTGCTCACAACCCTGTGTGTAACACGGAAGATGCTGGTGCCTGCTGTCGTCCATACACTGGGATGTCCGTCTGTAGTTTCACCAGAGCACAAGCAAGGAATTAAAGAGAGGGGGGGTGGAGGAGGATGCAAAGGGCAGTTAAAGAAGAGAATGGGTGAGAAGAAGGGGAGGAGAGGGGGAAAGGGAGGCAGAAATGATGTGGGGATAAAAGGATTATAAGCAATAAGAAAAGTACAGGTATTCTACTATAGTCAATGGCGATTTTGGAACTTCAAATAAAATTAATATTACATACTCAAAAGTAAAATAAATTATTTTTCATTTAGTCACGTGACACACATTTTTTTCCTCTGTCTGACATTAGAACTGATGCTGCCCTAAGTTGCCTCTGGAAGTGGATGATGGTGAATGAAAAAAAGCAGCAAGTGGCTGCCTGTTGTTTTTCTAGGGAAGACACCGGTGGATTTGTGGTTGGTGTTTCGCATCTGATGTTACTAAGCAATAACATCTGAGATAAAAAGCACATGTCGTTGATGTGTGTGGGACTCGGTGTTTGAGTCGCCACTCAGGCAGAAACCCAAAGGCAGTTTATAGCTGGATTCCCTGAGATTGCAGGACCCCACAATTTTTAGTGACTGACATTATGTAAATTCTGACCAGGTTGTCATTTTCATATACCAGATAACTATGTGCTTTTGGTTTGATGCCCATTGTTCTCATAGTAATCATTACCTGCTGGTGGACTGCTTTTTGTCAAGCAGAAAGAGACAATTCCAGGGTCACTAGAAAAACTTATGAGTTTGTTTTGTGGAAGAAATGAATGCCTTTGAAGAGGTTAGCTGCTGTCACTCAGAAGTCTGGCTGCTTCTCCCCATCCTCTGAAACTTCCCTCTCTGACCCACTAAGTTGCACAAAACCTCCCACTTCAGCTCTGTGGGAACCTGCCCTTGAGAGATATTGCTCTCCCATCTTCTGACTTTGGCCAAATAAAATAAAATTTTCTCTATTTCCAACCACCGGGGTTGCAATGTCTGGCTTCAGCTGCACTTTGAGTACATGAGACTGAATATGAGTTCTACAACAGAGGGACATCAATACTAGTTACAAACGAGACTTTCCTTCTTTTCTACTTTTCTTTCTGCCTTATCCTTAAGACAGTGCATCTCCAAGTATTATCCTCAGATAACCCATAGCTGAATCACCTTGGGTGGTCAACAAGTCCCATATCATAAATAATTGAGCAACCAGAAAGGATCTCTTGAATAATATCTTCACACTTGGCAACACAGTCACTCATTCAACAAATATTTATTGAGAATCAATTCTGGGTCATATACTAAGGCCAGCACTAAGATAGATCATGGTTGAAAAATATAATTTTGTTAGAAACTGAAATTATATTTCTTAAAAACCTACCGTAACTTAAGCACTGTTTTACACTTTAGAAATAGAGCATCTCACACACAGGTGCACTCATACACACACACACAAACAAAATGTTTCTCACCATGTGGAGGTTATGGTCTTGTTATTGAAAACCATAATACACAAATGAGTAATATGTACACTATGTAAAAAGACAAAACATGCTAGAAAGAAAATATAGCAGAGAAGGGAGTATCAGGAGCAGAGGTATTCAATTTTATTTATTTATTTATGTTATTAAATCATAGCCGTGTACATAAATGCAATCATGGGGCTCTATACACTGATTTTATATACAATTTGAAATATTTTCATCACACTGGATAACATAGCCTTCCTGGCATTTTCTTAGTTATTGTGTTAAGACATTTATATTCTACATTTAGTAAGTTTCACATGTACCCTTGTAAGATGCACCATAGATGTGGTCCCAACAATGGTGGTAGGTATTCAATTTTAAATAGGGTATCTAGTTAAAGCTTTCCTGAGATGGTTAAAAATGAGGAAAAAGTTGAAGGACATGAGCGAGTCGTCCATGTACCCATGTGACAGACACTTGGCAGAAGCAGCAGCCAGTCAAAAAGGCTCTGTTTCAGTTGGTGCCTGTGACTCAAGGGTGAACAGAACAGGAGAAAGCATGATGGCAGATGAGCCCAGGGAGGGGTAAGGTACCAGATTTCGTGGTGTCTTAGAGGCCATTGTAAAGGCTTTCTTACACAAATAACCTTTTTAGTCCATTTTGTGCTGTTATAAAGGAATACCTGAGGCTGGGTAACTTGTAAAGAAAAGAGGTTTATTTGGCTTAAGATTCTGTAGGCTGCACAACAAGTTTGGCTCCAGTATCCGCGTCTGGTGAGGCCCTCACAGCAGGAGGCAAAGGGGAACCAGGATGGGCAGAGATCACATGGCAAGAGAAGAAGGAAGAGAGAGAAGGGAGAGGTGCCAGGCTTTTTTAAACACAAGCTCTTTGGGAAAATAAGAGTGAGAGCTTGCTCACCCCTGCCTCTCACTTGGTGAGCATTAATCTTTTCATAAGGAATTCATCCCACCCCCATGACCCAAACTACTGATATTGGGGATCCAGTAGTCCCCACCACCAATGTTGTGGTTCAAATTTAAGCATGCTGTTTGGTGGTTCAAATTTAAGCATGCTGTTTGGAAAGAACAGAGCTTAATCCCTCCCCAAAGCTTCCATTTCTCAAATAGAGTGAAAGTTGAATGTGGTCATAGAGAAAAGAACCTAAAGTAGTATAATTTGGAAGAAGGAAAATCAGTTAGGAGGCAACTGCAGTAATCCAGGTGGGAGATGATGAAGGATTGGATCCTGATGGGGTTGGGAAGATGTGGGTATGTACAGGATATCCTCCTCTGTTAGACCTGGGATGGGAAAGCAAGTCCAGGTTCATTCAAATCTATTCAGTCTGAATAATGGAAAGCATGGATTTGCTTTACGTGGGAAAGAGTGTAGATGAAGACGATTTGGCGACATTAATCTTCAGCTATGTTTCAGTACACTGAGTTTGAAATCCTAGTGGAGATTTTGATTAATTATGGGCCAGAATCACTGTAGATACCGCAAATAATATTTAAAGAAATTAAGATTGGCTGAGATCTCCAGGGTACTGAGTATCATATTAGCTCATGAAAGAGATACAAAGACTGCCAATGGGTAACTCTCATATCAAGAGGTCAAGATGAGAGGGATACATCATGGAGAATAAGAAAGAGTCATTCAGCAAGGAATTCAAACAAATATGGCATCAGGGACAAGAAGTTAAAAAGTTATTTCAACAATGATGAATAATAAGCAAGGTCAGAGACTAAAATTGAGAATGCAATTACTCAGATTACTAATATAAGAAATAAAACATTAATAAAAAGGAATAGCTAAGTTAGATATTATTTAATAAAGATACAAGTAAATAAAAAATATAAAACTAAGAGAATGCTGAAAGAAACACCAGTTCAAAACAATAAAGAATGGCCAGTCGGAAGAGGATGGTGGAAGATAAGGGCTCAGGAAATGCTTCTCCAGGCAAGTGATCTTGAGATTAGAGATGAAAGTTATGAACAATTTACTAAAGGTAGAATGAGGAGGGTTTTGAAATGTTGTATCCAGAACAGATGGCATTTGCAATGGCCCTGTGTAGAAGAAAACAGGATGTATAAGTAAAAGGGAAAGATCAGTGTAGTATCTTTCCTAGATAAGGCATAGTGTGAGTTTGGGAAGAGATTTCTAAAAATCATGGGCAACATGAACCAAGATGAGAATTAAGTGCCATTATATTAATTAGGATGCTTTACACTACAAATGAGAGAATATCTAAATTAAAAATAACTTATAGAATAAGAGTTTACTCATAAGTCCTCCAAGAGAAGTATGGGACCCAGAAATTTCACTTCTGGATGTTTACCCAAAAGAATTAAAAGCAGACTCCTGAGGAGAGGAACCACATTCATAATATTCACAATATCAGAAAGGTAGAAGCAGTATGTGCCCATCAATGGATGAATGTATAAACAAAATGGAATATATACATACGATGGAATCTCATTTGACCTTAGAAAGAAATAATATTTTTTTTATTATAGATAAAAATATGCATCATACATGTGGCCCGACCCATTACCCTCCCTCCACCCAAACCTCCCCCCTCCCTTCCCCTTCCTTGGTCCTTTCCCCATAGTCTTGTGGTATAGTTGGGTTATAGCCCTCATGTGAAAGCTATAGTTTAGCTTCATAGTAGGGCTG
>CAUYPK010030117.1:0-25219 GCA_963574355.1 Loris lydekkerianus
GCCATACAAAAAACAAGAGGGAATTGTTGGGCCCTGCCATGTGCCTGAGGCCTAGTGCAACTTCCCGAGCCTGACTAGAAGCAGATCCATCAAGCTACTTCCGTGTAGCAACGACTCAGCAAGGCCCGGCCTGAAACTGCCTCTACCTAGATACAGCCAATGTGGTACCATGCCACTGGCCCGACCCTGTCACTCACCTCTTCCCTCGCCTTCTTTCCCTGCCCCTTCTCCACAATAAAAAAATAAATAAATTCAAAAAAATAAAATAAAATAAAATAAATTTGAGTTGTCATAAAAAAAAAAAAAAAAACAGCCTGGTGTTCTGGTAGGTGCCTGTAGTCCCAGCTACGCAGGAGGCTGAGGCAAGAGGATCCCTTGAATCCAAGAGTTTGAGGTTGCTGTGAGCTAGGCTGATACCATGGCACTCTACCCAGGATGACAGGGTGAGACTCTGTTTCAAAAAATAAATAAATAAATGGATAAATGAATAAATAAAAAATTTCTTTCTTACATTTGGCTATAATTTGTCTCTTTTTACAGGACCTCTTGGCCCTATTTCTGCTATCTGGAATAACACAGAATAAACTCAAAACACCTTCTATATACCAATGCCTAAAATATTTGCAGGCATATTTCTTGATCTCTTTCACCCCCTGCCCTTCTACAAATCTTCCCCTTTCCAGGCTAAACACTCCCACTTCCCCCACTTCCTCAATTCTCCATTGTCTTTTAGGTGACATGTTTTCCAAAAACTCTTTTCTATCCTAGTTATCCTTTTTTGGATACAATCTGGCCTGTCAATAGGCCTCTTACATGTGGCACATTAAACTGAACACATAATTTCATATGTTATCTAAAGTGCAATGGACCCAATACTTCTATTGTTCTGGACTACCTTTCTGTGATGCAGACTAAGACTGAATTAGCATTTTTGGTAATCTAGTCATGTTACTTGTTCACTTAGCCAACTAAAATCCCAAGACTATACTTTCGCAGTTGGAGCTTTGGACCCAAATGAAAAGCTTGACATTTTTTCCCTATTAAATGTCATCTGGTTAGTTTCAACCCATCATTCCAAACTACTGAGATCTTTTTGAATAAGAATTATGTTCTCCAAAGAACTAACCAACCCACCCAACTTCCTCTCATCTGAAACTGTGATAAGTATAATTTGTATGTCATCTAAGTCACTGATAAAAAACGAAGCACCCTGAGAAAGGGCTCTTTGGTGGTCAACAACATTGGTTCATTAACATATACTTCTGGAGTACAGGGCCTGGTAATTGCCCAAAGCTCTGCACTGTGCCGGACTCCTCTGGCTCTGCCTAATACTCTGGGCCATTCTTTTCCAAATCAGACCAGCTAAATAATGTATAGGGTCCAATACAAAATAAAAATATGTGGTCCCTGGGGGCCAGTTGCAGGGACTCATGCCTGTAATCCTAGAACTCTGGGAGGCCAAGGCGGGTGGATTGCTTGAGCTCATGAGTTCAAGACCAGCCTGAGCAAAAATGAGACCCCAGTCGCTCCTAAAACTAGAGAAAAACTGGGACAAGACATCACTTGAGCCTCAGTTGGAGGTTGCTGTTAGCTATGTCGCCACGGTACTCTACCTAGGGTGACAGCTTGAGACTAGGTCTCAAATATATATATATATGTATGTATCTATCTATCTATGTGGTCTCTCATTCAAAAATTCTTAGGAAATTCAGTACAGTAACAGCAGAACATTAAACCAAATATGAGTCCCTTCCAAGTATAGAACTCTGCATGACAGCACAGGTAACAGGCCCGGAGGCCAGGTCTCTTCAAAACTTTCTGTGACTGATATTGCCAGCTGTTCAGCAAAACTGGTTTCTTTTTCTTTCTGAGAAAATACCTAGACTACACATTGGCTACCCTCCCTTGAGTTAGGCGTCACAATATGTCTGTATTCTAGCCCAGTGCAATGTGAGTGGAAGTGATCTGCACCATACTCAGACTTGATTTATATGTTTTCTCTCCTTCCAGTTTGGTAAAAATGATAATGATGACCTCAGAAGTGATATTGTAAAGATGGTGAAACTTTAAGAATGAAGGAGCCTAGGTCTTCAAATGAAGAATTTGCTAGGACTTTGTATGAGAAAAAAATATTAATTTCAATCATGTCCGAACCATTATATACTTTGGAGTTTACTTGTTACAGCAGTTAGTGTCACACAAGATAATACACTGCGTAATTGTCCGAATGACCCAAAAGGTTAGTTAAAATTCAGATAACTAGATCTCTCTACTAGAGAATAGAATTCAGTAGATCTGTAGTGGGTGTAGAAATAAGTATGTGTAATAAGGCCTCCCACAGCCAGTTCTAAAGATAAGGAAAGTTTGAGGATCTGTTTGCTCTATGCTTTTCCTACCATTTTCCTTATTACAATGTTCCTGCTCTATGTTCTGTTTCTTCCTTGTTCATGTTTCTAAGGTGAAATTTACCTAATGTCTTTAATTAATCTGCTTCATGGAGTACAGACTTTATATCTGGAGCGCCAGCAATCATCCTAAATTTGGGATGGAAATCAGATGCAAATAATGGAAGAATAGAAAGAGAATAGAATACTAATTAATAGATCCCTGATGTATTCTTACTGGAGTGGGGCAGCTTTTAAACACTTTACTTATTTATTTATTGATTGATTGATTTTCAGATTAATAGGAAGAAGCAAATGTTTAGATTATATTGCTTTCATTTTTAAGGTATAGTTCAAGTTGTAGTTGAGCCCTTCATCCAGGGGGTGTGCTGAACACCCTCACATTGTGCACATGGCCTGATGAATTCTTGAAGCTGCTATACCAACTCCTTTCTCTTTTTGCTTAAGAGAATCGATATATACGGGATATCAACAAAACATATACACATTTTATGAGTTATCTATGTATTCCTTTTCTTAGTTGAAATGAATTACAGTAATACGGTGTTCACAATCAAATAAATGCTAGTGTCACCATGTGACAAGCAGGGCAGTCAAAGTAAATGGCAGAAGCACGGTTGTTGCTCAAGGATTACAAGACTGTTTTGAAGTGGTATTTGAAATTCCAGAACACTGAGGAAGTACAACAACAATAGAGGTGTGAGTATGGAGGATGTTAAAGGATGTAGTGTACTATAGAAAAGCACCTATACTGGCGACATTTCCAGAAAAATTAAAATGGCCTGGGCAACAATACAAGTGGACACTTTGGTCAACAATGCTCAAGCAGCACTTAGCCATAATTAGCAGTGTCTGACACTGATGGTAAGCACTTAGAGCTCTTCTTGTAATTGCAGAAGTCAAACACGTCTTGTATTCATCTTTTGTTATCTATATATATTGAGTATCATGATTTTAATATGGTTTTTTTTTTCCTTTTTTAAACTGTGTATACATTTTTTGGCACCCTTTGTAGATGTACACATAACTATTAAGTAGGGTCTTCTGTTACATGTAGTAGAATCTAATCCTTAACCACAGGGAACCATGTTGGAATATGGTGCTCTTTTAGGGTCCTTGATATACATTTCCTTATACTGCTATTCATTCTCTGCCTCCACAGAAAACCAGGTCTTCCCTGAATATCTTGTCCCAATAATTGAGTAGCATGGTGGAAGTGATGGAGGCCAAGAATTTATTTCACTAGGATCTTAAATCAGATTGTATTTTTCTTTGTTTAATAAGAAATATCCCTTAGAAGGCTAATGAAATAATGGTTAAAGTTTTAAAATCTCAGAAACAATGTGAGTTTTAAAATCTCAGAAACAATGTGTGAAGAATGAAAGCTTCACCTCATACCAGTTCATGCATTTCTTAATCTGATTGCTATTGTTTTGAATGGATACCCCAAAAGTTCATGTATTGGAAACTTGTTGCCAAATACAATGGTGTTGAGAGGTGCAAGTTTTGGGAAGTGATTGGGTCATGAGCACTCTGCCTTCATGAATGGATTAATCCACGTATAGATTGAATTAATAAGTTGCTAAGAGAGTGGATGAGTTATCCTGATAATGGATCTCTTATAAAAAGCAAGTATGTCTGTTTCTTGTGACCCCCCACATTGTGTGATGCCCTGTGGCACCTCAACATTCTGCAGAGTGCCCTCCAGCAAGAAGATGCTCACCAGATGTGGCCTTTCAGCCTTGAACTTCCCAGTCTCCAGAACCATAAGCAACAAATTTCTTTTATTTATAAATTACCCAGTCTCGGGTATTCAGTTATAGCAACAGAAAACTGACTAAAACACCAATGAGGAGTAAATAAGCAGGCTTTTGAGAAGCAACAAGATCACTGAGGCACTCTGTTGCTTCAAGGCAATTTTGCAAAGCACATTTGAAAATGGTCCTTTCATTCTCTTTTCTTTTTCATCTATTAAAAAGCAAAGAAAGAGTGACAGATGAAGCAGGATCTGATCATCTGTCATGAAGGGACAGTCGAAGTTTTTGCATACAAATGAAAGCTATCATTCTTGTCAACTTTAAATTGGAGCTCTAAACACTATGTCTACAGCCAATTAATATTCCACAACCAATCAGAGCACTCATGCAGACCGTTCTGCCATCCTGAAACATAATCCTAGTACCATGAATTATTAGCTACAGAAGATAGTACAGTTTTAACTTGTGATTTCTAACCAACGTGACTGAATATATTATTCATTTATGCTAAAACATGTATTTTCCAAAAATATTTTTACTGAATATGTCTTGACAATGAAAAGCAGCAACATAAAAGGCCTACATTGTTTTCTATTAGCTATTCTGAAAGGTAATGTCACCAGGAAATCCAATTCCATAAAAATTAGCTTCCTAGGACTCATACTCATGAGTTCTGCTTTCTGATTCAGGAGATGAAATCGTCATTTGACTGGGTGACTTGGACCATCAAATCTGGCTTTCAGTGGTGCCACCTCCATCTCTTGCAAATCCTTGGAATATGCCAATTTGAATGGTCTGTGTGACATCAATAATGTCAGGAATAAAGTATGCCCACTGAACATGCTCAAAGGACCTTATGCCCTTAAAAGATAAAAAAGCTAGAGAACAAAGACAACAGGCTTATTGACAGATAATAAGCAGCTTTAAAACTAGAATGATACAGAGAAGTATTTGCTTAAAAGCTCATTGTCCTTAAACAAAGAGAGAAATCCCCTTGCAGAAAAAAGGCAGGTTAATTTTCCCACTGTGCAATGTTGACAGTACCTTCCTTGCTGGGCTAATGATCTACCAGGTGGGAAAAGTGTTGATTTCCTTACTCATTAAATTTGCAAATATACTTATGGAAAGTCCTTTCTGGATGCTAGATTTGGCTTAAAATTCAAGGGTAAGTGAAGCAGTCCTCATGAGGATGGATTGATTATTTGCCTATAAATCCTGGGTTCATTTCTATGCAAAATTGAAATTTGAGAAGAATATTGACTTCTTTATACATTTCTTTTCAACATATTTAAAATAAAAACAAGTTTGCCTGCAAGTAACAACTGGAAAATAAATCAACAATAGCTTATAACTAGTACTCTATTTTTAAAATAAGACCTGGCTTTTAACATCTATAATTATACATTTCCATGATTTGATAGTACAAAATAAGAATGTGTCTTCACCATTCGAAAAGATTGTTGATACTAAGTTTACTTCACTTGGTCAGGAAAAAAATATAGCCTATTATAAAGTAATTTTCAAAGAGGAAAACATAGATATCTTTCAGAATTGATGCTTGAAAAAGAAGGGAATGCTGTGCTATCATTTTTCTAAGATGAGTGGGATACAGAAGACTAGGGGATTAGACTGTAGATTAGGTCACAGTAAAGGGTTTTCCTTTAGTGACAAATCATCAATATAATAGTGGTTAGACATGTGTTCAAATCCAAGCTCTGGTGCAGCTGTTCCTGAAATAATTGTTTTGTCCAATATTGTTTTGTTATAATATTGACGAGGAGAAAAGTTGATTCTGGGCAAGGGCCACTGTCTGTGTGGAATTTGTACATCCTTCCCATGTCTGCATGGGTTTACTCCAGGCACTCCAGTTTCCTTGCATGTCCCAAAGATACACACATCGGTTAACTGCCACTTTAGACTGTTCCAGTGAGAGGTTGAAAATGTGTGTTGAATGAGTCTTGTGTTGCCATGGTGTACTCTCCAGGGTCGGTGACCGCTTTGTACCCTGAACTGCCAGGAGAGGCTCTGCTCACATACAACTCTGAACTGTACTAATTGGGTAAATAATTAATTTTTTATTAATGTATGTTTTTTACATGTATTAATTTTTTATTAATGTATGTTTTTCCTAAATGTATGTATAGCTCACAGTTTTTCAGTGTGTAATGTTATAAGTATTTTGGTATTTATTCAGAAATTTGGTGATTTGTTATAATCAAAAATATGCCGGAGGAACTTAACTCTTGTTTATTTCAATTAGTCTATGGTTTAATTATATGTCATTTTGTTTAATGTCACAGTTTCTAAGAACCTGCTGATGATGTAAGTGAGGACTTACTGTATTTATTAGCCATATAAACTTATGGAAACTATTTAACCACTCTGTTCCTTGGTTTCCCCATCAGTAAGTGAAGATAATAGCATTTTTCTTATAGGGTTGTTATAAGAATTAAATGAGAGAACACATACAGAATGCCTGGCCCATGGTAAGAACTTGACAAATTAGAGTGAATGTGATTTACCACAACACTATTTGTTGGCCCAATTTATAATCTTTACAGAATTCAACTAGGAATGCCCAAACATTGTTGTCATACCACAATATAATTTCCCAAAGACATCACTGTCAAAAGGTATTGACTGAGTATCACATACCTGGCATTGTGCTAGGTACTATAAATAAATGGAGGATGTTATAGTCTCTGTCTTCAAGGAATGGTGAGTCAAAAGTGAAGTATATAAACTAGTTTTGGCAAAATGCTATAAACGGTCTCTGGCAGAAGTTAGAAATGCTTAATATATAATGAGTAAAATAAGCCCCAGACTAGAATACAGAGCTATCCAAAATTCCTTTTTTGTATGTAGAACCAAAGTGGGAAGACAGTTACTAAGATCATGTCAAAGTAATTTATTCATAGATTTTAGGTGAATCTGAAACTTTTTAGGTAAGGCAAAATTACCCTGTGTACCTAAGAGATGAAATAAAATTTAAAACTTCCCTCCTCGAAGAAGCTTTCTCTGACTCATTAGTCTCACTACTGACCACTTACTTTGTAGGTCTTTCATGTGAGCATATGCATTTTGGTGTGTGTGTGTGTGTGTGTGTGTGTGTGTGTGTGTGTGTGAGAGAGAGAGAGAGAGAGAGATAGAAGGAGGGAGAGAGATGCATTAAGTATTTAGCCCAAGTCCCTGGTGTGTTTTTTTTTTTTGTTTGTTTGTTTGTTTGTTTTGTTTTTGTTGTTGTTGTTTTGGTTTTCATTTGTTTTTGGCTGGGGCTGGGTTTGAACCCACTACCTCTGGCATATGGGGCCAGTGCCCTACCCCTTTGAGCCACAGGTGCCACCCCCAATTCCCTGTTTTTATATGAACAGGGACCTAATAAGGTAAAGTGACTTTACCCTACCCCCATTATTGGTAACACAGAATTAGAACCTTAGCCCTAACTATCTAGTGCCTCTTTAGGTCCTGGGAGGATTATCAAACCAATCCCTCCGTTCCTTCAAAGGAAGCCAAGGGCTTAGTCACGTCTTTGTGAGCAGGGTCCTCATCATTAGTATCCTTTGCCTCAATCCATTCTTCTTCTCCTTCTTGACCAT
Organism: Loris lydekkerianus; assembly: GCA_963574355.1. Classification (NCBI taxonomy): domain Eukaryota; kingdom Metazoa; phylum Chordata; class Mammalia; order Primates; family Lorisidae; genus Loris; species Loris lydekkerianus. The sequence goes on from CAUYPK010030117.1 coordinate 7,759, forward strand.
TGGATAAATGATATACTGAGTGCTCAAAAAATACTAATGAAAAAACCTAGTGATTCTGTCTGCTATCTGAAACATAGCAAATTAACAAGATTCTTACACATTGTTCTATCAAAGAAGCACACTTTATGGAATGAACCATAAGGAGTAGATTACCCAGTAATTTCAAGGTAGGGGTTTCATGACATGAGAAAACTGAACCTATTTATATCCATCAGAGAGAAGGAAAAAATGAGGATACAGGCTACTGATGGTAAACCGTCAGAATGTTCCAGAGATTTGACGGTATATTTCAGGTAATTCCAAGGATGTGTATTGCAAAGTAAGTGAATTGGGCACAAGGCCATGTGTGCTGGGGAAGGAGAATTTAATGTCTTAGTTTTGATTTGGGCCGAAACAATTACATTGGAAAAGAAGGATGAGAAGAGAGTGAGGAAAAGAGCATTGATGGTAACACAACTTGGCTGCCTCTCCTCGCAGCGTGGTTTTGATGAATTGCCAGGTAGAACGTGAATTCATAGATTTGTCTCTGAGAACAATCATTAGGACCTTAACTTTTTCAATAGCTGCTTTAACCAACTGTTCCTTAAAATCCTAAACTGGTAGCAAATTAGCCAAGTACAGGAAGACACATTTTCCCTCACTGCACACAACAGCAATATATAATTAAAACTAGCAGCTATTTCAAGAGCCTTTCAAAATAAATAAGGCCAAAACACAATGCAGCTTGTGTATAAACTGCAAGCATTTCTCACGTTAACTAAAATGACATGGAGAATGCAAATCCATAGCTTCAGCAAATTTTCTGTCTCTAAAAGTGATTCATCTCCGTCAGATTACTTTGCAATTTCATGAAATGGGCTTCAGTGGCATTTTGAAAAATTAGGAAGGGGGATTGCAACTGGAATGGAATAAAGAAAATATTACATAACCCCAAGTGAGATATTAATCTCCATCCAGACAGCCATTGTGCTTTCATTATCAGGAAACAAGGCCTTCACGCAGCTCCTTAATAATCCAAATTTTGATAGCACTAAGCATCCCAGTAATGAGATAATTTGGGGACTATCCCCAGGCAGAAAGAATGAATGATGCAGTAAAAAACTTCCTCATAGAGGGAGAGGCTGGCAGAGAGGGAGGACTATCCAAACCAAGACTACAAATGAAGGTGATGCTTTCTAGCATCGTGTGTATTGAGGAATCAAAAGCAAAGCAAAAGAACACAACCCCAACATCATCTCTAACAAGATACTGGGTACTTCTTTCCTGAAGAACTGCACTTTGTAAATTATACGCATGCACACAAACATACACGCTCCTACACACTCCTGTACACATTGACACACACCTCCCTACATACGTACCACACATATGCCTAGATGATGCCTGTCTCTTCTGTATGTTGCATTAAGCATTTTCATCCCTCTTGCCTATCATTCACCTTCACGTCCTTTCTTACTAGTAAACTGTACTGTTATTACTCCTCACTTTATTTCTGTTGCAGTAGACAGGATGCGATTGTTCTCTGAAATGAAAGGAAGCGATTCTGATGGAAACTTCAGTGATTTTCTTAAATACAGATTGCTTAGGAGAAGCTAGAAGCTTTCTCTTTGGACAGCCTGAGCCTTCAGAGGGGGGAAAAAAAAAGCAGGATGAAATTAACTTATGCAGATGTGCAGGGTTTTGTGTTCAGATTTTTCTTTTTTTAGGGTCTAATACACTCCATATGGAACTGGCATTAATTCTTCTAAGTCATTAGGGTTATATTTAGTAAGACAGAAATTGTAACCTAACTAGATTTTGGTGATCATAAAAAGACTCAAATAGAAGTGTTCATGGGGGAAAAGTCATTAGTACTACCTAATTCTTGCCCAAGTCCCTAACCCTCTTTCTATATAAAGTTGAGCTGAAGAGGACTAACGTTTTTCTCTTGCTAAATGGCATTAAGGACAACTGACACTACAGAAATAATCTGTAAAGTGAGGAGTGACTCTATTTGGGCATATTTACAGGATTTGGGGCCCTAGAAACTTTTCTTGAATGTTAGTACCAGACAGCAATATCACTGAGCCCTTATGATGTGCCAGGCACTGTGTTTGATGCTTTTCATACATTATTTCATTTAATTGTTTTATTCTCAATCGTCCCAATGTCATTTACATTTTATCTATAAGGAAACTAGCAATTACATAACAGAGGATAGACTTAAGTGCATGTCTGTCTGACTCAAGTGTGTAATTCCTCTTTCAATGTTCTCTGGCAACAAACTAAAATGACCCATTTTAATTACCCTACCCTTGTGTGCACAGACATGGCTTTATTCTGGGTGAATTATGTGCTATTAGGTCTAGATGGGTAGATGACAAAATTTTAGCTACATATTTGTGTAAAAGATTATTATCTGCTAAATACAGTTTCCCGAGAGGATGCATTTTTTTTTTTTTAATTTAAACATGGAAGGACTAGGGAAACTTCTTGCCTATTGGTAACTAAACATTATGAGATGTTTAGGTATGCCTAGCATTGTAATATTCTAGTCACAAATCTCTGCCACTTCATTTCAGGGGGAGAGGAGAGAAAGGGTTACAGCAAGCTCATTATACAGCTTGCCAACCTCTGCTACTTGGAAGAATTCCCAGGTGAATGGCATGTCATTATTTATGTGTTTATATGATTAATACTCCATGTTGAGACATGTAATGTAAAAAGAAGCAGTTCATATATTCCTTGAAGGAAAGAAGGATGAGGAAAAGGGAGAAAGAGGAAGAGAAAGAAAGGAAAGAAGGGAGGGGGAAGGAAGAAGGGATGAATGAAACAGTAAGAGAGAGATGTAGAGAGAGAAAGAAAGAGAAGAAGAAGGAAGGAAGAAGAGAGGGAAGGGAAGAGAGAAGGAGGGACGAGGGAAGAAAGGAAAGAATGGAGGAGCCATGAGAGCATCAGCAGCCTTTGTTTTACAGTATGACATACGGCAAGGTTTTTCACACTGGAAATATACTCCCTCCTACAGTTTTGTCTCCTTGCTTAAATAAGACTTCCTTCTTTTAAAAGCATTTTTGTAGTCACTTGGAGAACCTTATACGGAACAGAGTCATCTGTTTGCCCATTGTTTTGTGAAAAGAAACAGAAGGAACCAAGTCAAGAGATTTGTATTTCATCATTTTATCAAGATAGCTGCTAAGCAATATGAGTGGTGGATGGACAATCTGATAGCAAAGGATCTTTTAATATTCCAGGAGGAATAGTGTCATTTCAACTCAGCTTTTGCCAAAATAACTGAAGTGCATGATTATATTGGTAAATTGGATATACTAGCTCTTAGGTTAGTATCATTTTCATCAACTAAATTTTCTCTTTGGAGATTTAATGAATATATTTTTTTCATATATTTGTGAATTTGGATACTTGGTTTGGATCATGATCCCAGCTGAAATGGCAAAGCGAATTGGGAAAAATAAATTTAAAGAACTTTGATAATAAAGCTTTATTTTTTGAACAAAAAAATATATACTTGCACGTACATGCCCCAGACACTCGTGCTATTAATATTGGATTCTCTTTAGTTTCCACATAAAGAGATGCTAAATATATTTAAGTAGATCTTCTATTATTATAGCAACCTGCTTGGTCTCTTAAAGAAATGTGTTATTATCCTTTGTATCCTGCTCACATGCTTAAGCCAGAAAGATAAAATCAGGAATATTGCACTGTTGCTAAAAGCCAAACACAGATGTATGAATGATGATATAAAAGGAAAGGAGGCTGACCTTTAAAGGAGAACCAGAAAGATATTATAAAAAATAACATTTCTTTAAAATAAATATTTAAGAACCAACACACAGAAGGTATACTACATCTAATCTAAGTAGATGAACAGAATGAAAAATACATGTGTATATTTAAGAGAGAAAGATAAATGACATGGTCAGATACAGATAGACAGGAAGACAGACAGACAGACAGACAGACACACACTCATTCTATGTTGAACCGAATAGTTTAAGATCATTCATCTTAGAGGGACACTCTGGAATATTGGAATGAGGACCTCAAAAATCTAACTTTCCATAAAAGCGATGAGAATACTGGCAAAAACTGTCAAAGTCAACTTTTCTGGAACTCTAGAAATTAATTAAAGGCTTGCAACAATCTGATGAGTGTTTATTGAAGAAAAATTCCTGGTCCAGGTTCACACCTGTTATCCTAGTACTCTAAGAGGACAATGCAGGCGGATTGCTTGAACTCAGGAGTTCAAGACCAGTCTGAGCAAAGCAAAACCCAGTCTCTACAAATAGAAAAACTAGCTGGGTGCTGTGGCAGATTCCTATACTCCTGGCTACTCAGGAGTCTGAGTCAAGAGGATCACTTGGTTCCAGGAGTTTGAGTTTGCTGTGAGCTATGATGCTACAACACTCTATCCAGGGCAACAGAGTGAGACTCTATCTCAAAAAAAAAAAAAAAAAAAGTAAAAAGTAAAAAAAAAAAGTACCTGAATTTTAGTAAGAACAAACATAAAAAGCATTTTAACTTGCCCTAAGGCCTAGCTCCATAGTAGCCTTAAAAACCAATAGGCTTACAACTATGGTATGAAAACCCACTACCCTAATAGCCACTAAAGGAAGTAGAACAGCTTTGGAGCTATCCAAAAGCCTCATCCTCAGAAAACTGTCACTATTTGACCTGTCTGGAACCTCAGTGAAAAGCTCCATTCTCAAGGCATGATTCCTTTGACCAATTGAACAATTTTATCCACAGGGAATTTGTCAAAAATAATCCGTTTCAATGGTTTAACATCATACATGCCAATGGAGATGTTATCAATTGGAGTTAACAACAGGCTGACCAAAAAATGAAAATAAATGAATAAATAAATAACTGGAGAATTAGACGTCCATAGAGAGCTTTGGAAAGCTCTGAGCATTTAAAAGTTGACACGCCTAACCAAAACTGTATACTTGCTCAGAAAAGACCTTAAAACATCCACAAATGGATATGGGTTTCTTTTTTGGATGGTGAAAGTATGCTAAAATTGATTGTGGTGATGGTTCCATAAGTATGAACATAATATATTAGCATAATGTTTTGAAGCTTATCTACATACTAGTGTTTCCTTCCTTTTTATTGTTTAATAAAATGCCATTGAAATGGCATTAGATATGGCATAATTTCTTTGATATTGCACCAAAAGCATAGGCAGCAAAGGACAAAATATAAATCAGGCTTCACCAAAGTATTTTGATGCACTTCTGTGCTATCAAGAAAGCAAAAAGACAACTACAGAATGGGAAAAAAATATTTGCGAACCTGATAAGGATCATATCTAGAATATGTAAAAATACTCCTATTATTCAATAACAAAATAAAAAAATAACAAATTCAAACAATGGGTAAAGGAATTCAATAAACATATCTCCAAAGAAGATACACAAATTACCAATATCCACATGAAAAGATTCTCAACATAGTCACTCATTAGGGAAATGCAGCTCAAAACCACAATGAGATCTCACTTCGCATCCATTAGAATGGCTATAATTAACAAACAAAATAAACAAAGTAAAACCAGAAAATAAATATTCCTGAATATGTAGAGAAAGTGGGAAACTTGTATATTGCTGGTGGGTATGTATATTGTGCAGGCATTGTGGAAAATCACTTGGTGATTTCTCAAAAAATTAAACATACATCTACCATATAACCTAGCAATTTCACTTCTAGGGGTATCCCCAAAGAATTGGAGCAGAAATTCAAAGAGATATTTGCACACCAAAGTTTATAGCAACATTATTCACAATATCCAAAACATGGAAACATGCTAAGAATCCATTAATAGATGAATGGAAAACCAAAATGTCATATATACACACAATGGTGTATATTCAGCCATGAAAACAAATGAAATATTTTTATTTCAAAATATTTTATTTTAGGCTGGGTGCCCGTAGCTCAGCCATTAGGGCACTGGCCACATGCACCGGGGCTGGTGGGTTGGAACCCAGCCGGAGCCTGCTAAACAAACAAAAAAAAATAGCCAGGTGCTGTGGTGGGTGCCTGTAGTCCCAGCTACAACGGAGGCTGAAGCAAGAGAATCACTTGAGCCCAAGAGTTTGAGGTTGCTGTGAGCTGTGATGCCATGACACTCTACCAAGGGCGACATAGTGAGACTCTGTTTCAAAAAAATGTTATTTGATAAATATTTTATTATATTTTTTTTATAAAATATTACAAAATATTCAAAATGTTTTTAGTTACATGCATGGATTTTTCTATGCTTGAGTCAGGATTATAAGTGTGCCCATCACCCAGATAGCATTCACTGTACCCATTAGGTAGATTTTCACCCATCCCCTCTTTCCTTGATTTCTACTGAATATTACTTTCCTCTACACGTGTGCCCATTAGTTAGTTTCAGAGTAATATCAAGTACATGTGGTATTTGTTTTTCTATTCTTTAGATACTTCACTTAGGAGAATAGTCTCCAATTCCATTGAAATTGTTACAGAAGGCCTTAATTCATTCTTCTTCATGTCTGAGCAGTATTCCATAGTATACATATATCACATTTTGTTAATCCACTCATGAACTGATGGGAACTTGGGTTGATTCAACATCTCTACAATTGTGCTGCAATTAACATTCAAGTGCATGTGTCTTTTTGATAAAATGACTTGTTTTCCTTTGGATAGATAACCAGTAGTGAGATTGCTGGATCAAATGGTAGGTCTACTTTTAGGTTTGTTTTTTTTTATGTTTTTATTTTTTTATTAGATCATAACTGTGCATTGCTGCATTTACGGGGTAAAATGTGCTGATTTTATATACAATTTGGAATGTTTACATCAAATTGGTTTCTTTGAGATATCATCTAAGTCCAGTAAGATTAGCCCACATAACAAAATCCTGAAACTACTTTTAGTCTTTTAAGGAATCTCCATACTATTTTCCATAGAGATTATATTTACTAACTTACAGGCCCACCAGCATTGTATAAGCCTTCATTTCTCTCTGCATCCAGGCCAGCATCAATTGTTTTTGAACTTGTTAATAAAAGACCTTTTTAATTTGCATTTCCCCAATAAGTAGTGATGTTGAACATTTTTGCATATGGTTTTTGACCATTTGTCTATCTAGTTGGTTTTTTTTTTTTTTTGTCTATCTACTTTTGAAAAGTTTTGTTCCTGTCTTTTCCTCACTTTTTAATGTGCTTGTTTGTTTTTTTCTTGCTGATTTGAGTTCTTTATAGATACTGGTTATTAGCCTTTTATCAGATGTATAGCTTGTGAATATTTTCTCCCATTCTGTAAGTTGTCTTTTGCTCTGTTGACTACTTCCTTAGCTGTGTAGAAGCTTATTAATTTAATCAGGACCCATCAATTTATGTTTGTTGTTGCTGTGATTACCACTGGGATCTTCATAAATTCTTTGCCTGGGTTGATCTCTAGAAGAGTTTTTCTGACACTTTTCTTCTAGAATTCTTATGGTTTCATGCTTTACATTTATGTATTTTATCCAGATTAAATTAATTTTTGTGAGTGATGAAAGATATGGATCCTGTTTCATTTCCTACATGTGGCTATTCAATTTTCCAAGCACTATTTATTGAATAGGGTTTTTTTCCCCAAGTATATATTGTTTTCTGCTTTGTCAAAGATCCGTTGCCTGTATGTAGATGGTTTTAAATCTGGGCTTGCTGTTCTGTTTCATTGTTCTAAGTCTCTATTTTTGTGCCAATATCATGCTCTTTTGGTTACTACAGACTTCTAATATAGTTTGAAGTCTGATAATATGATGTTTCCAGATTTGTTCTTTTTCCTTAAGATTTCTTTGGCTATTCAGCCTCATTTCTGGTTCCAAATGAAGTGTATAATTATTTTTTCTAGATTTGTGCAATATGACATTTGTATTTTGATGCGGATTACATTGAATCTGTAAATCACTTTGAGTAGTAGAGACATTTTAACAATGTTAATTCTACTTATCCATGAACATAATATGTTTTTCCATTTTTTGTGTGTCATCTGTGATTTCCTTTCTCAGTGTTTTGTAGTTCTTTTTTAGAGATCTTTCATTTCCTTGGGTAAGTATATTAAAAGGTATTTTATTTTTTTTTATATTTATAGCTATTATGAATAGTATTAAGTCTTTGATTTGACTCTTAGCTTGACTGCTATTGGTGCATATAAGAATGCTACTGGTTTTTGTTTATTGATTCTATAATGTATAGACTTTGCTGAATTTGTTTATCCATGCCAGGAGTCTTTGGTGAAGTCTTTTGGGTTTTTTAGATATAAGATTATATCATCAGCAAAAAGCAAATTTGACCTGTTCTCTCCTAATTTGGCAACTGAAATGTGCCTGGGAGAGGAAATTTTTAGTTGATTCTATGTGGGGGATGTTTGAGATTTAGATGTCTATATCTTGTCTAAGATGTGAGAAGTTTTAAACTATTATTTTGCTCATAAGTTTTCTATGTCTTTGCCCATCTCTTCTTCTTCTGTACCTCCTATTATGCTAACTTTTTTGCTTAATGTTGTCCCATAATTTCCAGTTACTCCAGTGATGTTTTGTGTATGTATCATGAAAGTGAACAGTAACATGAAGAAACAATACACAGGATGTATTGTGAGACTTCTTTCCTTCCCCCAGATGAGGGAAATTGAGAGAATCTAAGAAGAAAGGTGACTTGTTATTATTAATTTGCATAAGGTTGTATCTTTACACCAAGAGAAGTTTTATGTTTACCAGTCAATTGTTAAATGATAAACTAGACAGTAAAAATGTCAATCTGATTTGATTTTTTTGACATACAAAATTAGTAGAATAAAAAGTTTGGCTAGGCCATGTGATATGCCTTAATAATTAAGTAGGACTGGACAAATGGCTTGGATTACATTCAGTGTCAGTGGTCATAGAGAATGAATGGACCTCAGCTGACTGATACGATGTGAAGTACATATAGCCCAAATTATTAGAAGATTCTGTTTGTGTTCTTTTATCAACATGAAGGCATAAGATACTTGATTAATGATAATTCACAAAAAACAGATTGAGAGTGGAATGAAGGGATCTTAAAATTACACTTGGGCTATTACGTGGTTTTATTTCCCAGCATAGGTAGGGTACATTGAATATCTCAGTGTTCTGCCTCAGAAACAGGTATCAACCCTTTAGACTTCTAAAATGTTCACGTTGCAATTTTTTCAGTGAATGTGCACCTTTCATCATCTTACTAACCTCGTCACGTCATTTCAAATCTTTATTTTACAGTTTTTCAAAAATACTTTCAAAATGCCAATAAAATGTCTATTGTAGTGATAAAGAAATTAAAGTCTAAAACCCAGCACCAAGTCTGTCAGGATTCACATTTTTCATTCTTTGATGGGATGAATAATGGGACATACAAGGTATACATGACATGTGGAGTTGAATATGGAGAAGTCTTCAATTGAGAATTTTGGTCCTTTGAGAATTATGATGATTATTTATAATATTGAGGTTTTTGTTTGAGACTCTTTCAGATAGTGTACCTTAGAATCTATTGGATATAATACAGAAAGAAACACAGTTTTTGCTGTCCTAAGAGCAACAAAGACAACCCCCCAAAGTAGGAAAAATATAACAAATATATCAACAATGCCAGGTCATCCCCACAAGGATCCTTTTATAGTTGTCCTGTCATACATATGGTCAAAATAAGATTTGTTATGTGAAATCTTAACTACTGGAAAATCATCTTCATAGACATTTTACTGTGGTTTCCATAAACAATATTCCATAATTATCAGTTAGCTGCTCAATTTTATTTACTAGCTTGGGCAGGAAGATGTATACGATCACCTCAACTATCTTTAATCTAAAATTTATGATTTCTGATAAATGCATTCTATTTTTCACCTTTTCATTACAAAAAGGGAATTGAAAAAGATCAATAGTCTCTACTTTCTACCATTTGATTCATTTCCTTTTTTATATTTTTGCTTTAATAAAAACAGATATTCTGAAGAAAAAGATCAATAGTCTCAAAAATAAGAGAGCGTTTCAGTTTAGTTCTAAAATTGTTCAAAATTGCAGGGTTTTATTTTCTTTTGCAAATCAACTGGTTTTTCCACTTTTTATTTTAATGTACACATCAAGTTCAGATCATCATTAGATGAAGCAAAACTTTCCAACACTGTTATTTATCATAAGAGGAAGGATTTCATGCTGGAAATTTCACTAAGGATGAAGCAATTGTTAAGTATCTCCTATAGGAAAAGGTGCAATTGATAATGTAGCTTTAGGCTTCATCTAAAAGTGTTATAAAGGGTTTTTTAGACCACATGACTATATTTGCATTAGTAATTGTATACTGGAGGACTTTTCAAAGGGCAATCAGGACATAATGTGTATACATTCATGACTATAAGTGTGGAAAATCTCTATTCATCTCACTACTGAATGTAGTTAATGGCTAATTCATGAATTATCTTTGTATCTTCCATTCAGCGTATATGTAAAATATGTAAAGGCAGTATTTAATAGGACTTGATGACATGGATAATTGCAGAAAAATATGTATGCAGAAGTGGTTTTAACCTGTCTTTATAGAGATTATGCTTGCACAAATACCTCACCTTTTCACAGATGTCATTATGGATACACTAATCTGAGAAACAAGAATGTTTACGTGCCCAAAGCACAGATCTTCATGGAGAGAATGGTGGAAATGCAGGTGTGCCTACAGCCAAAGAATTACCAAGAAGACTAAAAGAGACATTGTCTTTCCTTTCTCTCATTCTCTTTCATATCAGCCCCATACACTAATAGCTACCATTTATTGAGTTCCCTACCATGTGTCAAAAACAATGCCAGGCATTTTTTAATTCACTCTCATTTAATACTCACAGTCTTATAAAATTGTACTGATTACCCCATCTGGCAAACAGGAAAACTAAAAAAATAACAATCTGACACTTTCCCCATGAAGGGATAAGTCTGGGCACAAGTCATTAGTTAAGCTCGCAGAGGTAAGAGGTGAGGTCAAGAAATAGAGAAGGCCACGTGTGCAAAGAGAAGAATTTCTTTCTTATTCCCATAGTTCCCTTTGGACAAAATAGAAGAGTAAAAATTAACTGCTTGGTTCGGAGTATAAACTAGAAGCTCTGTAGAAATTCAGAGAAAAGAAAGATTCATTACTAAGTCAGAAAAGGCATCATGGAGGATGTAGGCCTAAAAGAAAAGAGAGGAGACATTCTGGGCATGAGACCGTACTGTGTAAGGATAAGAAGATACTAATAAGCATGATCATTGATTAATCCAGTTTTTGAAAAAAACTGATAACAACTCTAACAGAGCAGTAAAAACAACAAAGGGACCGAGGAGGGCACCTGTGGCTCAAAGGAGTAGGGCGCCAGCCCCATATGCTGGAGGTGGCGGGTTCAAACCCAGCCTTGGCCAAAAACTGCAGAGGGACCTAGGATTGAGTTGTGGTCTTCATCATTTATACCTGTGTATCTTTGGGTTTTTTTTTTCGAGACAGCGTCTCACTCTGTTGCCTTGGGTAGAGTACTATGGCATCATAGCTCACAGCAACCTCAAACTTTAGGGCTTAAGTGATCCTCTTGCCTCAGCCTCCCAAATAGCTGGGACCACAGTGCCTGCCACAATGCCCAGCTAGTTTATCTATATATCTATATATAAATATATAGATATATAGATATTTTTTTTTTTAATAGAGATGGGATCTCACTTTTGCTCAGGCACACCTATGTATGTATCTTTAACAATATTTTTTAGTTTCCTCATATGTAAAATAGGAATAAAAACACCCATCCTACTTTCCTCATAAGGTTGTTGTAGAAATCAAATCCACTAATGTGTGTAACTAATGATATTATTATTCCATATAAGGAGAAGTTGATTTTCCTTGCAAACATCCAATCTTGGAAAATTCCCAGAAATATATTCCAAAGACTTCAATACAAATAGTTTTTTTCTCCTTCCTCTTAGAATTCATCACTGGAACTATTTATGATGAGGACAATTGAGGGATTGAGGCTAGTCTTCGGGTAAGCAAAGTCTACATTTATTACTGGTATAAAGGATTTAACTGGTTGCTGATTGGCTGTTAGATTGAATTAGAAACCAGCTTAAAAGGTTTAAATTGTCAATCCAATGAAGATGCTACCTATAAAGTGTTATAGGCTACAGTCTATCCTTTGAACTGAAGACTCCCATACTCACTCAAGGAGAAGGGATGTAGCATATGGGCATATGCTAAAACAGAGCTTCTGCTGCCATTATTAGGTGAGTTCAGATGGGGGAATAGTACAATGAAGGGGGTATTAATAATAAAAACAAAGGCAGGGCTTAACATGTGTTTCCGCAAGAGCTAAACATTATAATCATGTAGGAGATGTTGGCATTATGTGGGGCCACTAACAGCCAGGGCCAGCTTTCAAAAATACGCTGACAAGTTTGAGTAGAATAGGTAGCTAACAGTTTTTGTTTGGATAATGTTAAGTGGATGGTAGTATTGAAAGAATTTAAAAAGTTTGTTCCTCATGAATTTTTTTTTGTCTGGACTTAGAGGTCCTCAAACTTTTTAAACAGGGGGCCAGTTCACTGTCCCTCAGACCGTTGGAGGGCCAGACTATGGTTTAAAAAAAACAACTATGAACAAATTCCTATGCGCACTGCACATATCTTATTTTGAAGTAAAAAAACAAAATGAGAACAAATACAATCACACAGCCTCATGTGGCCCGCGGGCCGCAGTTTGAGGACCCCTGCGACACCCCTGGTACATGAAAATCCAATTTGTAATAATGAGCCTTTTATGCAGCTGTTACTTATGAAGGCTATAAATAAAACACCTTACACAGAAACATTTTTTTATTAAGTCTGTATTTGAAACCTAAGTTAGATGGATCAACCAAGGTACTACTATACCTATCAGAGAACTATCCTCCTGAAGCTATCACTAGCAAAAAATCCTCTCTCTCTCTCTCTCCTAAGTGTCCTCTTATTTGACTATACTTGATTAGGTACCATCTATGGGCTCAAAAGAAACATAGCAAAGATTTGGATAAGGTCACACGTTTATACAAAACACCACACACACACACACACACACACACACACCCCAGGTCTACAATAGAATGGAAGCTACTACCTATAAATAAAATCCAGCTTTCAACATATTCACGAGCCAGGGTCATGTTTAGATGTCTTTGGAAAGTTGTCATGTCTTAGGTTTGACAGTACTAAGCTAAGCCTGTACACTTCAGTTCAAGGCCATCTGTCAGTACAAGAAAATGACTTAAATCTTGTGAGTGTAATATACATGAACTGGTATGTTTTCAGGAAGGCCTAGGTTAATTTTATACTAGAAATGCTGAGAGTTTTAAGGCCTAACAGTTTAAGCGAATGCTTCATTATCCCAGCATTACTGAGAAAAAGCCCCACTTCTTGTTAATTAACTTGAAAGCTCTCTTTCTTCTCCATTTACAAAACTTAGCTATTGACATTTGTGTCACTCTAAAAGCCTAATAATACTGGTATATGGTAGTTACACTCAAGGAGACTATGTGGGTGAACCCGCATGTTTTCTTGCCTACAGTGATATTTACTATGTAAAAGCACAAACATTTTTGGAATAGACTAAGTAGAAAATAACATTTAGTTAATATTATCGCTTCTAACATTTTGGGGTGCTCACGCCCAAATCTGATGTACATCAGACTCTAAATAATACTGCCTGAGGTCAAACAGCAGCCCTCTAGTCACCTGTAATTCCTAACATTTTACATCATGCACAATTATATTAATAAACCTTGAAACTGACTGAACATTCCATAACCAGGTTTTAGGGAAGGTGGAGCTCCTTAGCAAAACTGTTTCTTTAGTTCTATTATTTACGTTAAAATTACAACTGTTGCTGAGATTATTTTCCCTCCAGAGCACATTTGGCACCAGCTGTACAAACCACTTAAGTTAGTGTTAGTGGCATATACAGATACTGCCAGACATTCAAAACTCTAAAGTTATTTCATATCAAAACAATGTAGCCTTCAGCTTTTGCATCTCTGAAGGATGAGCAACATTACTTTAAATGACATCTTTTTGTCAGAGTTGCCTGGGCTAAAGACAGAATGAATCCATTTGTATAAATTGTGGCTGCACTATTGAAGGGTTATAAAAATATATTGTGCTACACTTAAACCTAAAGCTATTAATATAGTTAAATTATGCCATCTTTTCACCAGAAAAACTAGCAAGTGCTTAAAATGCTGTCATCAATCACAACTAATTCACTAAATATACAATTGAAACAGCAATAGAAGAAAGAAAACACTGGTGGGCAGATCATCTGTCACTAAGTCGAACATCTCCATTTTTCATTGGATAAAGTGACTAAAGACTTTCAAGGTCTATGGTCTAGATAATTCAAAATTGAATTCCTTTTCCAAGGGGACAACCCTTCACATGCTGTCATTCTGGGGGATGTTTTCTGGGTTAGTATATGAATTTATTTTGAAAGGTAAACCTCCATGGCTGTTTCTATCTGAGTTTGTATGCTTCAATTTAGTGGAGAAAGACATTCACCCAAGTAGTCCTCACTTCGTTTCCGTACAAATAGCTGTCAACAGGGAAATCTACCTGAGGACTCTTATTCCTAAAGCCCCAAACCATATTTTAAGTCAGGCTTAATTTAGCAGACTGCCAAGGTCACCAGGTATTTTTCATTACACAAGATAATCTTCAAATTCAACTTCCTATCCCATTTTCATTGATATTTTCTGTCTTCATTGAGCCTGTCTGTTTTCCAGATGATATACTCTGGGCCACAGCAATTATCCCTCCTATGCACAATGTTTTTCTCTTACTTGGACCAAGAAATGTTTTATAGAAAAACATGGTTCTTGTTACCTCTGAAATAAAATATAAAACACTGAAGTAGGATTTCTGGCCTACTCCAATGTCTTCTCAGCATCGTTTTTCTTCTGTTCTTCTCCTTACCCCACATCTCCTGTTCAGACACAGCTATATTGCTAAGGGAAGTGTCTTGGATACTTTTGACTGAGCCCCTACAGTGGGATTAATAGAAATCATAATAGAGTCCAAGCCAAAAAAAAAAAAAGGCCAAAACAACATTCATGCAAGGGGCAATCAGGACTTGTGTTTGGTCATTTAGGCTCAGAAACATAGAGTTAAATCAGGATCTGACGTAAAAGAGATAACAGCAAAAAGGAAGTGAGTTTATAAACACACATGAGCTGGGCCAATGGCCAAACCAAGATCACAATCAGAAGGGATAGGGTTCAAACACACAAATGGCAACAGGGTAAGGGACAGAGAGGCAGGAAACTACCCAACAGGAGAGAGTATCCTCTGCACGAGGTAGGCATGACTTCCTTATGCCCAGTTATTTGTCTTCTGCTGACAGCCTTGAAAACTAATACGAGAATACAGGTGCCATTTCAATGCCCTACAATCTTGCTGCTCTGACGTGTCAAAAACCTTAATTTTAAATAAATCAATTTTGTTGAAGCTCACCACAAACCAGCCTATCTGACAGAATCAAAAGCTTCAATGATGTCAGCTTTGGCCAAATTGTGGGCACAAAAGGGATCCAATAACTCTGACTCCTTTTTCCCAATATACCACTATTCTCTAATGCTTACATATATCTCATTCCCAATACACCTCCTAACATCACCCCTAAACAGTATTTTGAATAGTTACTCCAATAGTTACTCCTTTGTGTTTTTTTAGTTTGCTAAAAAAGTTTGCCTTTTTTTTTTTTTTTTTTCCTCTTTCTGCTAATTCCATACTGATTCTATATTCTTGATCCTTTTATCTGGAGCTGGATGCTTCAGAATCTTATGTCACATGCCAATTCAAAGCCTCTCCTCAACCAGGAAAAGACCCAACAAGAAAAGAAAATTACAGACCAATATCACTAATGAATATAGATGCAAAAATATTCAACAAGATCCTAACAAACAGAATCCAGCAACACATGAAACAAATTATACATCACAACCAAGTCGTTTTTATCCCAGGGTCTCAAGGCTGGTTCAATATACGTAAATCTCTAAATATACTTCAGCACATAAACAAATTAAAAAAACAAAGACATATGATTCTCTCAATTGATGCAGAAAAAGCTTTTGATAATATCCAGCATCCTTTCATGATCAGAACACTTAAGAAAATTGGTATAGAAGGGACATTTCTTAAACTGATAGAAGCCATCTACAGTAAATCCACAGCCAATATTGTATTGAATTCAGTTAAATTGAAGTCATTTCCACTCAGATCAGGAACCAGACAAGGCTACCCATTGTCTCCACTGATCTTTAACATTGTAATGGAAGTTTTAGCCATCACAATTAGGGAAAAAAAGGTGATCAAGGGTATCCATATAGGGTCAGAAGAGATAAAACTTTCGCTCTTCACAGATGATATGATCGTATATCTGGAAAACATCAGGGATTCTACTACAAAACTCTTTGAAGTGATCAAGGAACACAGCAGCATCTTGGATTACAAAATCAACATTCATAAATCGGTAGCCTTTATATATACCAAAAATAGTCAAGCTGAAAAAACAATTGAAGACTTTATTCCATTCACAGTAGTGCCAAAGAAGATGAAATACTTGGGAGTTTACCAACAAAGGACGTGAAAGATCTCTGTAAAGAGAACTATGAAACTCTAAGAAAAGAAATAGCTGGAAATGTTAACATATGGAAAAACATACCATGGTCATGGCTGGCAAGAATCAACATTGTTAAAATGTCCATACTGCCCAAAGCAATATACAACTTTAATGCAATCCCTATGAAAGCTCCACTGTCAACTTTAAAGATCTTGAAAAAATAATACTTCGCTTTATATGGAATCAGAAAAAACCTCCAATAGCCAAGACATTACTCAGAAATGAAAACAAAGCAGGAGGAATCACGCTACTAGACCTCAGACTATACTATAAATCGATAGTGATCAAAACAGCATGGTACTGACACAAAAACAGAGAGGTAGATGTATGGAACAGAATAGAGAACCAAGAGATGAACCCAGCTATCTACTGTTATTTTATCTTTGACAAGCCAATTAAAAACATTCAGTGGGGAAAAGATTCCCTATTTAACAAATGGTGCTGGGTGAACTGGCTGGCAACCTGTAGAAGACTGAAACTGGAGCCACACCTTTCACTATTAAGTAAGATAGACTCTCACTGGATTAAAGACTTAAACTTAAGACATGAAACTATAAAAATACTAGAAGAAAGTGGAGGGAAAACAATTGAAAAAAACGTTCTGGACGAATATTTTATGAGGAGGACTCCCTGGGCAATTGAATCAGCTTCAAAAATACACTACTGGGACTTGATCAAACTAAAAAGCTTCTGCACAGCCAAGAACACAGTAAGTAAAGCAAGCAAACAGTCCTCAGAATGGGAGAAGATATTTGCAGGTT
>CAUYPK010030118.1:0-49883 GCA_963574355.1 Loris lydekkerianus
GATCAATAAATCCAAAAGTTGGTTCTTTGAAAAGATCAATAAAATAGATAAACCTTTGGCCAACCTAACCAGGAAAAAAAGAGTCAAATCTCTAATTTCATCAATCAGAAATGGTAATGATGAAATAACAATAGACCCTCAGAAATTTAAAAAATCCTTAACGAATACTACAAGAAACTCTACTCTCACAAATATGAAAATCTGAAAGAAATCAGCCAATACCTGGAAGCACGCCACCTACCAAGACTTAGCCAGAACAAAGTGGAAATGTTGAACAGGCCTATATCAAGTGCTGAGATAGCATGAACTATACAAAATCTCCCTAAAAAGAAAAGCCCAGGACCAGATGGCTTTACGTCAGAATTCTACCAAACTTTTAAAGAAGAACTAGTACCTATACTACTAAACCTCTTCCAAAATATAGAAAAAGAAGGAATATTACCCAACACATTCTACGAAGCAAACATCACCTTGATCCCTAAACCAGGGAAAGACCTAATAAGAAAAGAAAATTATAGAGCAATATCACTAATGAATATTGATGCAAAAATATTCAATAAGATCCTAACAGAATCCAACAACACATCAAAAAAATTATACACCATGACCAAATGGGATTTATTCCAGGCTCTCAATGCTGGTTTAATATACATAAATCTATAAATGTAATTCAGCACATAAATAAACTAAAAATAAAAACCATATGATTCTCTCAATTGATGCAGAAAAAGCTTTTGATAATATCCAGCATCCCTTTGTGATCAGAACACTTAAGAAAATTGGTATATGATTTAACAATAAAAAAAAAAAAATTAAAAAAAAAAAAAGAAAATTGGTATAGAAGGACATTTCTTAAACTAATAGAGGCCATCTACAGCAAACCCACAGCCAATACCAAATTGAATGGAGATAAATTGAAATCATTTCCACTTAGATCAGGAACCAGGCAAGGTTGCCCATTGTCTTCATTGTTCTTCAACATTGTAATGAAAGTTTTAGTTATTGCAATTAGAGAAGGAAAGGTGATAAAGGGTATCCACATAGGGTCAGAAGAGATCAAACTTTCACTCTTCGCAGATGATATGATCATACATCTGGAAAACACTAGGGATTCTATTACAAAACTTTTAGAAGTGATCAAGGAATACAGCAATGTCTCAGGCTACAAAATCAACACCCATAAATCTGTAGCCTTTATATATGCTGAGAATAACCAAGCGAAAAAAGTCAAGGACTCTATTCCATTCACAGTAGTGCCAAAGAAGCTGAAATATTTGGGAGTATACCTAGCAAAGGATGTGAAATATCTCTAGAAAGAGAACTATGAAACTTTAAGGAAAGAAATAGCTGAAGATGTTAACAAATGGAAAAACATGCCATGCTCATGGCTGGGAAGAATCAACATTGTTAAAACATCTATACTACCCAAAGCAATATATAATTTTAATGCAATTCCTATTAAAGCTCCATTGTCATATTTTAAAGATCTTGAAAAAATAATTCATTTTATATGGAATCTGGAAAAACCTTGAATAGCCAAAACATTACTCACTAGTAAAAACAAAGCAGGAGGAATCACACTACCAGACATGAGACTGTACCATAAATCGATAGTGATCAAAACAGCATGGTATTGGCACAAAAACAGAGAAGTAGATGCCTGGAACAGAATAGAGAACCAAGAGATGAAGCCAGCTACTTATCATTATTTGATCTTTGACAAGCCAATTAAAAACATTCAGTGGGGAAAAGATTCTCCTATTTAACAAATGGTGCTTGGTGAACTGGCTGGCAATCTGTAAAAGACTGAAATTGAACCCACACCTTTCACCGTTCATTAAGATAGACTTTCACTGGAAAAAAGATTTAAACTTAAGACATGAAACTATAAAAATACTTGAAGAAAGTGCAGGGAAAACTCTTGAAGGAATCAGCCTGGGTCAATATTTTATGAGGAGGACTTCCCAATTCTTTTGGGTTATAAACGTAGAACTGGAATAGATGAGTCATATGGTAATTTTATTTTGAACTTTTTGAGGAACTGTCAAACTTTTCCAAGACAACTGCACCACTGTACATTCCCACCAGCAATACAAAATGGTTTCAATTTCTCCATGCCCCTGCCAACACTTATTTTTTATTATGGACATTCTGCTGGGTGTGAAGGGGTATTTTACTGTGGTTTTGAGATGCCACTTAATGACTACCATTTCAAGTGATCATTCACCAATGTCTTCGGAGAAATGTCTAAGTCTTTTACCCATTTATTAGTGGAGTTGTCTCTTTGAGTTTTAAGAATTATTTATATATTCTCAATGCTAGACTCTTATCAGATACATGATTTGATATTCTCCCATTTGTTTTCACTCCCCCCCCCCTTCATTTTTTTAGACAGACTCTTGCTCTGTCACTGGGCTGGAGTACAGTGGCATCTTCATAGCTCACTCCAACATCAAATTCCTAGGCTTAAGCAATTTCTCCTCCTTCAGCCTCCCAAGTAGCTGAGACTACATGTTCCTGCCAATATGTCCAAGAAATTTTTCTATTTTTTGTAGCAACAGAGCCTCACCCTTGGTCAGGCTGGTTTTGAACTCCTGGACTCAAGCAATCCTCCCTCTTAGGCCTCCCAAAGTGCTAGGATTACAGGAGTGAGCCACTATGTCCAGCCCCTCTTTTCACTTTCTTGATAGTGTCTTTTGAAATACAAAAATTTTTTTAATTGATAAAGTCCTACCTACCTCTTTTATGTTGCTTGAGATTTTGCTGTCATATCTAAGAATCCATGGCCAAATTCAAGGTTATTATAACCTCTATGATTTCTTCCAAGACATTTTTAGTTGTAACTCAGGTTGCACTGATCCCCATTTTTAACTTTTGTATATGTTATAAGATAGCAATACACCTTCATTCTTTTGCATGTGGATATCCAGCAACATTTGGTGAAGAGATAATTCTGTCCCCTTTAAATGGTCTTGGCACCTTTGCTAAAAATCAATTGCCTATAAACTTGAGGTTTATTTCTGGACTCTCAATTCTATTTCCTTGATCTATATGTCTATCCCTATGCCAGTATCAAACTGTTTTCAATTAACAAAGCTTTGCAATAAATTTTGAAATTGCAAACTGTGAATTTCCAGTTTTGTTCTTTTTCATACTATTTTGAATATTTGGGGCCCTCTGAAATGCCGTGTGAATTTTAGCCTAAACTTTTCTATTTCTGTGAAAAAGAGCAGTTGACATTTTCTTACAGATTGTACTGAATCTTTAGATTGATTTGGGCAGTACTGACATATTAACAAAATTAAATCTTCCAATCATGCACATGAGATTATTTCCATTTATTTACACTCTTTTTTTTTTTTTTAACAATATACTTTTTGATGTAAAATCTTTTACATCCTTAGTTAAAATTGCTTCCAACTATTTCATTCTGTTGGAAGTTACTATAAATTGAACTCTTTTCTTTCTTTCCATTATGGAGTGTTTGTTGCCAGTCTAAAGGAATACAATCTGGGTACAGTGGCACAAGCCTATAATCCCAGCAGTCTGGCTGAGGCAGGAGCACTGCTTGAGGCTACCAGTTTCTGCATGTTGACTTTTATCTATTATCTTGCAACTTTGCTGTTTTAATTTATTACCGTATATACTCGAGTATAAGCTGAGTTTTTTCCGGCACAAAATTTGTGCCGAGTTCGGGTTTTTCATTGTGCCAAAAAAACTCGGCTTATACTCGAGTGTATACAGTAACTCTAACAGTGTCTTTGTAGATTCTTTGGATTTTCTATATACTGGATCACGTCGTCTGTGAACAGAGATTTTACTTCTTCCTTTACAATTTGGATGAAGCATTTTTGCTTTTTGCATCTAATTGCTCTGGCTGGAATTTACATGTACATTGTTGAATTGCAGTGGTGAATGCAAACACCCTTGTCTTAGTCCAGATCATAAAAGGAAAGCTTTTAATCTTTCACTATTAAGTGTTATTTCTGCACTGGGTTTTTCATAAATGCTCATTATCAGGTTACATAAATATTACCTTTTTTTTTTTTTTTTTTGAGCTGGGGTCTCACTCTGTCACCTATGGGGTGCAATGGTGTAATCATGCTCACTGCAGCCTCAAACTAGTACTGGGTTCAAAATATCCTCCTGCTTCAACCCTCTCAGTAGCTAAGACTATAGGCATGTGTACGTTTTTGTTTTTATTTTAATTACAAAAAATTTTTTTAGAGTTGGGGGCCTTGCTATGTTATCCAGGCTGTCTCATGTTCCTGACCTCAAGCAATCCTCCCACCTTGGCTTCCTAAAGTGCTAGAATTATAGACATAAGCCACCATGCTAGCCTCATCTTCATTTTTGAAAGCTATTTTAAATGCATACAAAATTATAGGTGATATTCTTTTCCCATTAATGACAACCTATTAGCCTCAGACTTCTGAAAAGACTGTAGTTCTACCTTTACTTCTCTATATCATATGTTTTGACTGGCTGCTTTTAAGGTTTTCTATTTTTCACTATTTTTAATATTTTGGTGTGCATTGATATAGTTTGTTTACATTTCTTCTGTTGGAGTTCATTAAGTTTCTTGGATCTATGAAATTTTGACAGTGATTCTAAACCAGGGGCAATTATTTTGCCCCCCCACTTTCTCCCAGCCCACAGGTTATCTGGCAAGTTTGGGGCAATTTCTGGTTATCACACTAAGTGATGCTATTCACATACACTGTATACAGACCAGAATTGCTGCTAAATATCCTACAATACAACAGCCCTCCACAATAAGAAAATTTCCAATCAATAGTACGAAGATTGAAAAATTCTGATTTGCAGTTTTCATACAATATTTAAAATTTCAGGCAGGGCATGGGGCTCACAATCCCAGCACTTGGGAGGCCGGGGCAGGTGGATTGTCTGAGCTCACAGGTTCGAGACCATTCTGAGCCAGAGCGAGACCTTATCTCTTAAAAAAAACAGCCAGGCGTTGTGGTGGACACCTTTAGTCCCAGCTACTTGGGAGGCTGAGGCAAGAGAATTGCTTAAGCCCAAGAGTTTGAGGTTGCTGAGAGCTATGGCACCACAGCAATCTCCCGAGGGCGACAAAGTAAGACTCTGTTTAAAAAAAAAAAAAAAAAAAAAATTTAAAGTTTTAGCTATTATTTATTAGTTTTTTTTTTTTCTGTCTTCTCTCGCTTCTTCTTCTTCTTCTTCTTCCTCCTGGGCCTCCAATCATAGTAGAACCTCCATAGTAGCCCACCTCGCTACATTGACCACCTCCTTAAATTGACCTTTCATAGACTGGACATGCACCATATGTACATATCAATATCGGAGACCTAGTTCTGTATGTTGACCAGTTTGTGACAGTTCCTTGAGTGGTCAACTTACAGAAGTTCTACTGTATGTGGATGCTATATTGGATATTTCCCCACAGCTTACTGGGGTTCTGTTCATTTTTTGCTCAGTCTTTTTATGCTCTGTGTTCACTTTGATTAGTTACACTTGCTACATCTTTAGGTCCACTTACCTTTCCTTGTACAAGAATGTCTTATCTGTTGTCAATCTTATCCAGTATATTTTTCACTTCAGATAATATATTTTCCATCTCCAGAGTTTCCACTTGGGTCTTTCTGCATTTTCCATTTCTCTATACTTTATGTTCATATTTTCCTCTACTTTCTTGAATTTATAAAATATATAATAGGTGTTTTCATGCCCTTTTCTGGATTTTACCATCTCTATCATTTGAACATCTACTTTTATTGACAGATTTTCTTCTGGGTCAGATTTTCCTGCCTCCTACCCCTCTTGCTTGAAACACTTTTCCTATAACCCAGGCATTTTAAATTTTACATGCTTGCTTGGATTTTGCTGTGTTTATTAAGTTAATTGGAATCAGTCTGATCTTTTGGAGGCTCACTTGTAAGCACTATTAAGTCAGAGGCAAGGTGGTATTTACACAGGGCTTAATTTAGCCCTGCTACTGAAGTGAAAGTATTCTCAGGCCTCTACTGTATAACCCATACATTACAGTTTTTTTCCATTCTTGACTGGTAGAAAACTAAATATTGTCCGTCTCCTGTCAGCTCCAGAAACTGTTTGTCCGTACTGCATTCCTGTGCTTCTTTCCCTAGCCTGGTAGTTTCCTCTCATACATGCAGAGGTTAGTATTCAGCCAAAAGGACCCCTCTACAGATCTCTGAACTCTCTATGTAGGAACATCCATTCTATCTAGCTCAAATCAACAAGACTGCCAAGCAATTTTGGGTTCCCTCTCCACTGCAGCTTGGAAAATGCTTCCAGGCAATAAACTGAGTCACCTGTAGGACTCAGTTTGTTTGTTTCCTATCTCTCCTAATTTTACATTTCTTATATTGAAACAACTAAAAATTACTATTTCATCCAGTAATTTCAGCCATACATCTGGTTTTCTTGTTTTTGGCAAAAAAGTAAAGCTCATCCTTATTACTCTATCATGTCCAGGAACAGAAGTCTCACAAATGTTAATTTTAAAGCCAACATACTAATCCATGTAGTAATATAATTTACTTAACCATTATCTGACAGTTTACTGGTGTCAATTTTTTATGGGGGATAAAAAAGATTATGTCTTAGGAAAAAACTGTATTTTAAAAATAATCTGGCATTATCCAATTGAATCCAGAATAAAGATGCCCAAGTTGTATTAGTTTTCCTTTCCATTCACTTCACCTACCAAGGGTGTAAACTTTGGCTACTTTACCCTCTTGATTTCTACTCAGGGAAATGTCCCTCACAGAAGCTTAGAAGTTTATGCCATTTCTCTCTACTCAAAATCCATTAAGTCACTTTCATGTGGCATCAGCAGCTAGAGAAAGAAACTCCAATTTGGCAGCCAATAGGATACAATTTGCCAATTCTTATATTACCTCAGACTATGAGTTGAGACACTAAAATGTCTCGGGGGAAGGATAAGTTATTGGCTGAATCTTTATCATTGATTCAGACTTCACCTTAATTTCAGAATCAAGATTGAAACCTTGTGAAACTTTCTTTTCTATCTGAAAAGCAACCTTTCCAAAGATTAACATGTTAATATATACAAAGAGGAAGATTCATTCTTCCATGCTACTAGAATTCTGTTTTATTAGTTTTTTTGTTTAATTCATTTATAGGTCTAACTGTAGGACTTTGGACAAACTGACCTCTCTGCCTTAGTTTCCTCATTTGTAAAAATGGGAAAAGGATTTAAAATGCATATGGAAATAGGACAATATCCAGCACCAAGTGGACATTATATGTGTTAGCTGGTATAATTATTATTCACCCGAATATGGTCATTTCTCCAAACCAAAAGTGTCTCAACAATACAGACACAAGATGTTCTGATGGGGGGAGTTAAAATACTGAAACACAAGCCCTTACCAAATAGCTCTAAACTAAATCCTCCTGATAAAAAACCAACTCCTCAAAGGAAACAAACAACAATAAGAAAATCACTAAGATATCTCTGTCACAAGAGAAAAAGAAAGGAGACAGATACTTCAGGAGTATCTTCCACATGCTTACATTATCCTATCTCAACTTCACAACAATTCTATAAAGCTGGTGTTATCACTGTATTTCATTTAAGCTAACACATCAATTATAAGGAATACCATTATTTTCTGTAATGTTAAGAATGAAAAAACATAGTCAATTAAATATAATATATCATCAATTTTAAGACTCATTCAGATTTTTTAAATGTTAAAAAATCAAATAAATATCTGTCTTAGATTTGATGAAAAACATCTTACAGATTGGCTTGGCACCTGTGGCTTAGCAGCCAGCCACATACACCTGAGCTGGCTGGTTTGAATCCAGCTCGGGTCCGCCAAACAACAATGATGGCTGCAACCAAAAAATAGCTGGGCATTGTGGCAGGTGCCTGGAGTCCCAGCTACTTGGGAGGCAGAGGCAGGAGAACAACCTGAGCCCAGGAGTTGAAGGTTGCTGTGAGCTGTGATGCCACCGCACTCTACCCAGGGCCACAGCTTGAGGCTCTGTCTCAAAAACAAACAAACAAACAAACAAAAAAAAACATCTTACAGATTAGAAAACTGAAGAAAGGTGAAGTACCCAATACCACTTATTAAGTAGCAGATTTGGATTCAAACCAAGATCCTCTGATATTCAAAGTCTGTCTTCTTCTATTCAACCATACTACCTCTCCAGGCTATTTTGGAAAGCATTATTATTGACAATATTCTGATTTAAATATTTTTCTGTTCCTTAAGCATAATTTTAAAATTTTTATGTAAAGTACTTCATTAGTACAAAATGAAAACTTTAAAATTAAGCATGTAGCACTAACTTTTTGAAGTTAAATTATAATAATAAATTATGTACAATTTAGTTCTAGATAAATATAATAACTCTAAATCCTTAAAAAAGAACAATTTCTAATAATTCTTTGAAAATGTTCAATTGTTTTTTTTTCTGAAACATTAAGTTATTCATTTCTATATGGAAAGTAATAATACTGATCTCATCTCATCTACTATTTGTCATTAAAATCATGAAAAAAGAAAACTTCATGAAACTATTGCTGGTTCTATCTATAACAGTAAGATTTATAAAATTTCTCAAGAAAGGGATATTCTATAAATCAGTTTCTCTTAAAATTATGTACAGCAGAGTTTAAAAAATCTCCTAAAAACCTCAAAAAATGGACATTTATAAAGATGGCAATGGTCTAGAAGCACTGCATAATGCTTAAATTAGCATTGGAAAACAATTCTTTTGTTTTTTTTTTTTATGAGACAGAGCCTCAAGCTGTCACCCTGGGTATATCACAGCTCACAGCTGTATATCACAGCTCACAGCAACCTCCAACTCCTGGGCTTCAGCAATTCTCTTGCCTCAGCCTCCCAAGTAGCTGGGACTATAGGTGCCCGCAACAACACCCACCTATTCTTTTGTTGTTGCTGTAGTTGTCAGTGTTTGTTTAGCAGGCTCAGGCTGGGTCCCAACCTGCCAGTTCCAGTGTACGTGGCCTGTGCCTTAGCTGCTTGAGCTATAGGCGCTGAGCCGGGAAACAATTCTTAAATGTAAGGAAAGAATAGAAATGATATGTGCAAGGAGATATTTTATGCCACCTCCGAATTTCAGCCTTTCCTAATATTTTCTGTATGTACATTAACTTACAAATTTTTTAAAGACAAAAAAACTGCTAGGAATGGTGGCTTGCACCAGAAATCCCAACACTTTGGGAGGCCTATGGAGAACTGCTTGAGACCAGGACTTCGAGACCAGCCTGGATAACATAGTGAGACCCTATCTCTACATCAGTGGTTCTCAACCTTCCTAATGCCTCCTAATGCTGCAACCCTTTAATACAGTTCCTTATGTTGTAGTGACCCCCCAACCATAAAATTATTTTTATTGCTACTTCATAACTGTAATTTTGTTACTTTTATGAATTGTGATGTAAATATCTGATATGCAGGATGTATTTTCATTGTTACAAAGGGGTCATGACCCACAGGTTGAGAATTGCTGCTCTATATAAAAATTAGCTGAGTGTGACATGCACCTATAGTCCTTGCTACTGGGGAGGCCGAAACAGTAGGAATGCCTTAGCCCTGGAATATGAAGTTACAGTGAGCTATGATCATGCCACAGCATTCTAGCTTAGACAACAAAGTGAGACCCTGTCTCTCAAAAAAAAAAAATAATAAGGTTTTGGGTGACACCTGTGGCTCAGTGAGTAGGGCACCCGCCCCATATACCAAGGGTGGCAAGTTCGAACCCAGCCCCGGCCAAACTGTAACAACAACAACAAAAATCTTTTAAAAGATGAAAAAACTTTTAAAAAATATTTTACAAAATAATCTATACCATAAGAATATGTGAGAGATAATTTTTCCATATAATTAACATGATCCACAAAACTCCAATGACTCCCCTATGGTCCTTAATGTCATTACTGTGTAACAACAACAACAACAACAAAATGGTAATTGCTCTCTACCACCCTACAATGGAATTTAAGAATAAATACTACCTATATACTTGAGTATAAGCTGAGTTTTTTTTGGCACAAAATTTGTGCCAAGTTCGGGTTTTTCGGCACAAATTTTGTGCCGAAAAAACTCGGCTTATACTCGAGTATATACGGTATATTAATTTTATCTTAACTTTTGGGTTTTGTCAGTTGTCTTGGTTCTAGGGTATCTTAAAACTAAGATACAAAAGATTATCACTTGTATCCATGCCTACCTTCTAATGCACAGTATGTAAGACACCTTTGTTAAGTATTTTTACCCAATTTAACAATATTTTTAGATGGCTATCATGGAAAATTACCTTCAGGTAATTATCACTAATTTTTTAGAAGTGTAAAAATTATCAAAATGTAATTTGGCCTGGGCCCAGTGGCATATGCCTGTAAGCCCAGCACTTGAGTGAGATCGCATCTCTAAAAATAGCCCAGCATTGTGGCAGGCGCCTGTAATCCCAGCTACGTGGGAGGTTGAGGCAAGAGAATAGCTCAAGCCCAAGAGTTTGAGGTTGCTGTGAGCTACAACGCCACAGGTTTATCAAGGGTGACAAAGTGAGACTCTGTCTAGAAAGAAAGAGAAAGAAAGAAAGAAAGAAAATTATTCCAAGTACAGTATTCATCATATCTATTCAGAAACTATAATTGTCTTCACCAAATCATAAAAGACTGATATAAGTATATTCAAATACTTAAGCCAGCATTTCTGTAATAATATACCAAATTAAACAGGAAAAGAAAACTATTTTAAGCAAGCAAAACAAATGGCTAATATTTCTATAACATTAGAAATAATATCCAAATGATCTCATGTGTAAGAAAAGAATTATGACTCAGTGGATAAACACACCATGACTATAAGCAGGCCAAGGATTAAATATTTGAAGTTACACAGAGGTTCATGGTCCTAGTCACATATATGAACATAAATTTCAATAATATTACACAAAAAATCAGGGAAATGTTCAATATGCCCGAATAGTTCTAAAAATGTAAATTAAAACAATAATGAACAGTGGATTTTTAACTGGCTCCATTAGGATAACCACCTCACCCAAGCCAGTAAAACTGTAGTGAAACAGATACTAATAAGTTAATGGCCCTAATGACCTTGTAAAATGGTATTACTCTATTGGAAAGCATATGATAATTGCTCTAAGACCCATAAAAATATTAGTATGCTGTCATTATTTTCACCAAATTCTGGATGTTATAAATAATCCTTATTTACAGTAACATGATTCAACAATAATGCTCTCCGTTGTTTATCTTTACCTGAATTTAATGTTCTTGAATTTTTAAGATGGAAACATAGGCCTGGAGAGATTTTCTGATCTACATCTCTCTTTTCTGTTGCTTTTATTAAGTGTTTAAAGAAATTTCACAGCAGAATACGTTCATGACCACTTGGTTCTACTCCTCTCTCCCACTTTTACCAGGTTCTTTTTCCTTTTATCTTCACTGTCTTTGTCCTACTTGATGCTGATTAAATTCTCAGCAGATTGCTCTGAGCCTGCAGCTTTATACTAGAAAAGAGTTTTGGCTAGATAGTTAATTTTGGAAGCCTGGAGGCCAGACAGCTCAAAATAACCTCACCATAAAGATCTTGTACTCAGTCATAAATTGAAATGTGCAAAAATCCCTCTAAACTTTACCTGTTGGCTATTTTAGGATTGGCCATTCTCAGGACTGTAAGGCTCCCTACTGCTTCCTCCTACACAGAGAGATGCCACTGCCACAAAAAAAGTCTGACTTTTTTTCTTTTTTCTTAAACAAATTTTGTAGCTGTTGGGATTTGTCCCTGTATTTTCTCTGATCAACTAGTTTTGGTATAGATACTACTCAAGAGTTTTTGGGCTTTTGGTTATGCTATCCCAGTTATTCTGTTAAGGAAGCATTGGGATTATTCAAAAACTATGATACCAACTTCTACCATTTTCCCAGAATATTTCAAACACCACAAATGATTTTTGATGGAACACATGACTGGAATACACAAAGGAATACATTAGTCTTGCTAAACTAGGTGTATTTCCATTCCTTTCTCTCTTTTCCATTTTTTTGCCTCCATGCAAATGATTTCATAAAAGAGAGATTTAGAAGTTGACAAGGCAAGAGAAATTTACTAAGTATCTGTTCATTGTGGCTAACCAAAGTCTTTTGAATACTAACTCTGCATTTTAATGGCTCCCAACACTATGAATCCCAGCTTCTCAAAGAAGAATTCTCAAACCTTTACTTCTCAGAATTCCATGCAGGTACAATGTCTAGGCCAAGCCACTTGGTTATAGAATGGGGCAACATGTCACTGACCGACAAAGTCACACTTCTTGAATCACAGCTCCAAATCTGGTTGGTATAATCCCACTAGCAAAAAGTAATGTTTGTTATAATCAAGATTTAAGTAATTAACTCAAATTTAAATGAATTCACATTTTAAGTACATAGGAGAATATTAACTTAATGCCATCAGAAAATCTATGTTATTTATTGATGGATGGTGCATGAAATACAGTATCTATTGATTTGTGATTGCTTCTTTTAAAAATACTTATTTATGGACTCATCAGATGAGCAAAACCCCAGGGCTGAAAATATTTAACAAATATGCAAAGATTAAAACTATTTCAGTTAGATGTTTCCTATAGGCTTTTATAGATATTCTTCATCAAAATAAGAAATGTCCCTTCAATTAATAGCTTTTAGAATTTTATCATAATAAGTATTGAATTTTGTTAAATCCCTTTTCTCCCCCTTTCAAAAGGATCATGTAATTTTTTTCCCTTTTCCTATGGTCATACTAGTGAAATGTTATGACAAATTACACTGCCTTACCATCCTACATTCCAAGAATTAATTCTACTTCATCATTCTTTTTATTTGTTGTTAAATTGGATTTAGTGTACTTTTAAGATTTTAAAAATCTATTTTAATAAAAGCAAATGACCAATCGAACTTTTTTGTATTATTCTTGCCAGACTTTAGCATCAAGATCATTCTGGACTTATACAATGAACTGAGAAGTGTTCCCTCTTTTTCCATTTTCCAGAATAGTTTGCATAGGATAGTTATTATTTCTTCCTTAAACACTGGAAGAATGCACCAGTGAAGCTACCTGTAACTGACGTTTTCTAAAGTAAGTTTTTAATTAAAGATTCAATTTATTTAATAGATACAGGACTACAAAGATTTTCTGTTTCCTACTATCAGCTCTGGCAAAGTTTTTTTAAAAATTTTTCCATTTCTTGGAATTAATCCATTTATTTTGCTAAAGTTGTTCATAAGATCTACTTATGAATTTTTTATTCTTTTTTTTTTTTTTTTGCAGTTTTTGGCCAGGGCTGAGTTTGAACCCGCCACCTCTGCTATATGGGGCTGGTGCCCTACTCCTTTGAGCCATAGGCGCCGCCCCTAATTTTTCATTCTTTAAGATTCTTGGCGCCTGTTTCTCAGTGGTTAGGGTGCTGGCCACATACACGGGGGCTGGTAGGTTCGAGCCCAACCTAGGCTTGCTAAACAACAATGACAACTACAACAAAAAAATAGCCGGGCATTGAGGTGAGTGCCTGTAATCCCAGCTAATTGGGAGCCTAAGGCAAGAAAATCAAGAGATGAATGGTGAAATCACAAGACCCAGATGCTCTGCCCAAACAGTGGGACAATGGTTGGAAAACACTGGGCCACCTCAGTACGAGAACAACGTGATGACTAATGGGTTTGACAATAAACAGTTTATAGGAAGCAATGTTATGGAAGATGAGGATTTGTTGGATATTGGAATCCTTAATTCTGGGCACGGACAAAAAATACAGGCAATATAGCTCCTTCAAAAGATGAGACCCATTGGTCATAATGGCTACCATCCCACCTCCAAGGCTGAATGGCTGGATTCCACACAAAACCCTTTCTAATTAATGGCTACATATCAATGGACCGGTTGAAAAAAAAATCTGGGAGCTGAACTTAACGTTAAGTTGATCTCTTAATGATTCCTTTCCCAGTCAACCATTCACAAATGAAATTTTATTACAAGTGGGTCATTATTTCTTTCTTTATAACTATTTGGACATCCAACAAGGATTTACAGATACATCTTCTGTTTAAAATATATATCAAAGCTCCAGAATCATTGCCTTTTGCAGTTTTGATGCAGAGAATCATTAAAGAGATAAAGAGAACTCTCAAGCTGTTTTGCAACATCTAAGAAAACTTCCAGGCATCTTTGTGTTTTTCTTTTCATGAAATTTTGTCTGTTTAGGACATGGATATCATAACAAATAGCCTCCCATCCTGATCTTTGCTCATACTTACTGTTATCATTTTTTAGTATTCCTATATACTAAACAGGATATAGTTTATATATAAATATATATAAAGATATATATATATCTTTGTCTCTATTCCTTAATCACATATATAAATTCCATGCTTGAAGAGACTGCTTTTGTTCTTACTAAATAGGTTGCTGTAATACCAAAATTTTCTTTTCTGAAGCTGGTGTCTAATCTTATGTTGTCTCTGTTTTATTCATATACTTGGGATGGATTTCCTATTAAAACTGGCTAACATATGCTAGCATATATTCAAGCCCAAGGAGATCATCTAAACCTACATAAACGATCCTGATATTTTTCTCATTTCACTTTTATTTCTATTTTTTTCTAATGGCATAAATAAACAAATTAGATGAAAAGATTAAGAAAAAAAGAATATTTAGCATGAAGAAGAGATCTTAAAGTTGCCTTAAAACATCTGAAGGTCTTTTAAAAGTAGATGAAGAACAGTCTATGTGGGCCTAAAAACAAAAATATAACAGATTAGAAAATACCAAAACACTGAAAAAGATATTAGCCTAATATAAAAAGAAGTTTCTAACAACTAGAATTGTTCAAAATTGAACCAACTTCTTCACAAATAGTAAAATTTCCATTATTAGGAGTCTTTCAACAGAAGCTAAAAGACGGGATGCTGGAATAATCTGGGGACAGGAAATTAGTCAAGTCTAGACAACCGGTAAATTCTTCCTAACAAAAAGATTACAGCCTTACAATAAAAAGGGCAATATAGGCTCATTGCCTGTGGCTCAAGCAGCTAAGAAGCCAGCCACATACACCTGAGCTGGTGGGTTTGAATCCTGCCCCGGCCCACCAAACAATGACGGATGCAACCAAACAATAGCCAGGTGTTATGGCAGGTGCCTGTAGTCCCAGCTACTTGGGAGGTTAAGGCAGGAGAATTGCTTGAGCCTAGAAGCTGGAGGTTGCTGTGAACTGTGATGCCACAGCACTCTACTCAGGCGACAGCTTGAGGCTCTGTCTCAAAAAAAAAAAAAAAAAAAAAATAAATAAATAAATAATTTTTTAAAAAGCAATATGATTTTTTGTTCAATGACATATACAAAGGCCAATAGGTACATGAAAAGATCCTCAATATCCTTAGTCAACAGGGAAATTCAAAAGAATCACAGTAAGATATTGCTTTAGATTTATTAGAATGGCTATAGTCAAAAAGACAATAATAAGTATTGGCAAGGATGTGGAGAAATTAGAACACTCATACACTACTAATTGGACTGTAAAATGTTGTAGTCATTTTAGAAATCAGTCTTACGGTTCCTTAAAAAGTTACACACAGAACGATCATTCGACTTAGCAATTCTACTACTAGATATATATCTATTAGCAACAAAGATATATGTGTGCACAAAATCTTTCACACAAATGATCACAACAATATTATTCAAAATAGTCAAAAAGTGGTAAAAATCCAAACATCTAATAATAGATGAGTGGATAAACAACATGTAGTATATTCATACAAAAGAGTATTTTTAAGCCATAAAAAGAGATGAAATATTGGTACATGCTACAACATAAAACATGCCAATGAAAAAAAGCCAGCCACAAAAGACCACATATTAGATTCCACTTGAAATATCCAGAATAAGCAAATCTATAGACATAGAAACTAGATTAGTGGTTGCTTAGGGCTAGGGGAAATAGAAATAGGAATATGGAAACTGGCAACTAAAGGGTATAGAATTTCTTTTTTGTTTAGTTGGATTTTTTTTTTTTTTTTTTTTTTGAGACAGGGTCTTGCTCTGTTGCATGAGCTATGGTATCATAGCTTACTGCAACCTCAAACTCCTGGGCTCAAGTAATCCTTCTGCCTCACCCTTCTAAGTAGCTGGGACTATAGGTATGCACCACTACACCTGGGTAATTTTTTTTTTTTCTTTTTTTTTTTTTTCGAGACAGAGTCTCACTATGTCACCCTGGGTTGAATGCTGTGGTGTCACAGCTCACAGCAATCTCAAACTCCTGGGCTTAAGCGATTCTCCTGCCTCAGCCTCCCAAGTAGCTGGGACTATAGGTGCCTGCCACAACGCCCAGCTATTTTGTTGTTGTTGTTGTTACAGTTATCATTGTTGTTTAGTAGGCTCTGGCCGGGTTTAAACTCACCAGCCCCAGTGTATGTGGCTGGCACCCTAACCACTGAGCAACAGGCACCAACCCTCACACCTGGCTAATTTTTCTATTTTTTGTAGAGATACAGGTCTCACTATGTTGCTCAGACTGATCTCTATCTCCTAGCCTCAAGTGATCCTAGAGGCCTCCCAAAGCACTAGGATTATAGGCGTGAGCCACCTAGAATTTCTGGTCAGAATTTATTTTTCAAATGATGAAAATGTTCTAAAATGAACTGTGATGATGGTTGCATAAGTCTGTGAATATGCTAAAACCCACTGAATTACATACATTTAAATGGGTTAACTATATGGTGGGCAAATTATAGAATGTCTCGATTTATAAAGCACCCTTTAGGGCACTCTTGAGGACAAAGTTAAGAGATAGCAGGTGAAGGGGTAGATAATCCCCACAGCCTATAAACACATAACATTTATTATCACAATGATTAGTACATGTAATAATAACCCTGAAAAGTGAAGAAAATTAAAAAAAAAATGTTCAGTAAGCTATTTGAAGAAACTAGGAAAAAAAAAGAAGCTAGGAAACTTATGATCATCTTAGAAAGACTGTACCCCTAAAAATGAAAAAAAAGTTTGGTTATTTAGAAAGGTAGATGGATTAGCTGAAAAATTTACTTATATAGAATAAGTCATCTGCCAGATCTGGAGTAAAGAAAGCTTTACTGTAATAGGTTGATTTCCAATCTAGAACCACCAATTTATGATCTTGTCCTAACACTACACAAAAACACAACCACAAAATTGAATTAATTTCAGATTATGCAATGGGATTTAACTATATACATTCTTAAAATATAAAGTAATACCAGCTTAGAATTAACATTTTCTGAACTATGACCAATATGGTACTAACCTATAAAGGAAATGTACCCATAATTCTTCAAAAATATAATTAAAATCAATAAACCTTCAAATCTTTTTTGTTATTACTGTCAGATTTATTCATGAATCTTATAAAAATTAAAAAGTCAATGTAATTTTATGATTTTAAATTTTCAAAATGAACAGGTTTATAAGCAAAACTCTCCAATAGAAGTCTCAGAAACTCTCTTCTTAATTTCAAACTCTTTATCAAGGCATGGTTCAATTGCCACCAGGGAAAAAAATCTTAGCAGACAGTAATTGTAGTTGCCAGGCAGCAATTACATGCAAGGTTGGTGATTAGAAGACCATTTAATGTGGGTACAGTAATTGCTCTGATATTTTCTGTTACTACTGAGAATTAGCTCAAAGAGAATATATAGCAAAACTTCACCTAGGTTGAAGATGATACAGAAATTCCACCCTAAGAAAGCACATGAAAAGTGTGAATACATTAGTTAGGTACACAGAATACATTAGCAGACACACAGAATATTCCTTTGATGAAAGACTGATACAGCATGAGATAAGAACTAATACACAGGGGCGGCTGTGGCTCAAGGAGTAGGGTGCCGGCCCCATATGCCGGGGGCAGGGGATTTAAACCTGGGCCTGGCCAAAAAATGCAAAAAAAAAAAAAAATTACTAATACACAATTCTTAAAAGGTATTTCCACCCATACTTTCCAATTAACAAAAGGTATTTCCACCCATACTTTCCAATTAACTAAGAAAAATATTAGAAAAATTCATTCAGTATTCAAAATTTATATTGAATAAGGTAGCTTGGAAACCTAGAATAAGAAAAACAAGAGAAAGAGTAAATTTTACCTAAAAACAATAACAAGAAGATGGTAGATAAACACATATCCTTGGCACCCTCTCTCCAATATGGCTTCCACACTGGGGCATATCAACAATAAAAACAAGTCTGTAAGAAATCTCAAGTATACCTGAAGTGTGTAGAGGCAAGAGACCCACAGGCCCAAAGGTGAGGACATACCTATATACTTGAGTATATACGGTGAATTTACTCACACAGTAAAAACCTGAACCTTCACAAGGGTACAACCACCTGGTGAAGGAAGTGTCCTTTAGCAACTAGAAAGGGACCACACCTACACCTCCTACCTATGGTTTCTATATAGAGTAATCCTACTTACTCTGGCAGTCCTAAACTATCCTGGTAGGCTGACCTATCCCCAGTCTCTTTGTTGGAGATGAACCTATCTTTTTTCAGCCATTATCTGAAGACTCCTAAGGGGAGAAAGGTCTCTGTCTCTCCATCTCACTTTGTTTCAGTAGAGATCACAGGTTGCTAGCACACTAGCTCATGAGACTAGGGAAAAAAATTACATCCTACTTAGCCTGTCAGCCCATTGCTACTCAAAAGATCTTAATAGCCATTAACTAGTGCTAAGTAATCAACAGGCAAAGAAAATTACAATCATCTCAGCAAAGCTAGAAGATAAGATGAATCAGAATGAGTGGCTTCTTTTATCAAGGGAGACTGAAGAATCAGAAGAGAATTTTCATAACAATCAAATATTAATATAAAGACATACAGACAAGTGCAAAAACTAAATGCTCCAGGTAGGGGGTCTCATGCCTATAATCCCATCTAACACTTTGAGAGGTCAAGGTGGGAGGAAAGCTTGAGGATAGGAGTTGGAGACCAGCCTGGCAACATAAGATCCCATCTTTATAAAATACAAAAAACTAGCTAGGCATGATGGTGTGTGCCTGTAGTCTCAGCTACTCAGGAGACAGGAGGATAAGTCTGACCTCTAGTATTCAAGATTTCAATGAGCTATAATCAGGCCACTATAATCCAGCCTAGGTGATAACACAAGATACTGTGTCTCAAAAAAAACAAACACAACCCTCAATGTATTATTCCATAAAAGTCTATTTTATCAGAAAAATTACCTTTTTATCAATATTGATAATATAATGCTAGCTTAATATAGCTTTCCTACAGTGTGGCTCAAAATAGTCCTTCAATAAATAAGCATGATATGGCAATTGAAATGATTTCAAAAAGACAATGAAAATATACATAATTGTTAGAACATTAAAATTATGCATGCTATATTATGAGGCATAATTTATGTTAATAAATATCCTTTATTTCAGTTCAACTCAATTCAACAAAGTACTTTTAAGCAGTTATTCTCTTAAATACTGAGCTCATCACCAAACGGTATATTAATCAAGGTACCCTCTATCAAGACATTTAGTAATACTAAGAATTTAGGATATGCTGACACATAAAACAGATAGATAAGAAATAATATAAGACAAATATGATCAAATATTAAAATGTGTGCCATAAACAGTAAATGTGACTGACAATATAGAAAAGGAGAGATTAGTGTGAATTAGAGAAACAGTAATTAACCAGGACTTAAAACAACAAACCAAAAAAACCAAACCATAGTTAGAAACAGTAAAAAAGGCATTTCAGGAAAGAGTGTGAGTTAAGGAAAGGCATACTAAATCCATCATATTAGAGAGGCAATGAGCATGTCAGATGGGAGTCAAATTTATAGCATGCAGTATATAAAGTTAGAGATTCAGACTGGATTCATAATATTGGGGAGAGAAATACAGATCACAAAGGATTTTGAAAGTAAGAATTAAAACTTAGATTTAAGTTAATGGTTCCTAAGAAGTTTGGCACAAACTATTTTTTTATCATTTTCCTGTTAACCTTCATTACTAAAGAGGAACACATACTCCATTATAAAACTGTTTATCTCTATACAGAATGCAATCACATTTAGAATACACACAATTTTTAAAGAACATATAGCTTCAAGTTTTATGAAAAAGTAATGATACTACATATTTTTCAGGATCTCTGTAGTGTATAGCATTAAAATAATAGAT
Organism: Loris lydekkerianus; assembly: GCA_963574355.1. Classification (NCBI taxonomy): domain Eukaryota; kingdom Metazoa; phylum Chordata; class Mammalia; order Primates; family Lorisidae; genus Loris; species Loris lydekkerianus. The sequence goes on from CAUYPK010030118.1 coordinate 20,258, forward strand.
ATTATAAAACACTAAAATTATTCGTAACATTAAGATATTGAAAGAGACAAATTCATTAAGTAAACCGGTAGTCTGAGAGCTTAAAATATTTCTATTATTCAAAAGAAGTATCTAATATTTTAATAATTTGGTGTAGCCCACCTTAACATTTCTAATTTTGAAATCATGATCAATAATTTAACTTTCTATACCTTCTCCATGACTATAACTTACTTTTTTATTTACTAACATTCTCCCCAATTATATCTGACCAGTTTTTAAAAGGTATACTTGCCTTTTGAGGTTAGTTCATAAAGCCAAAAACTGAAACATTTGATCCTAGTTTAGCTATAGAGACTCAGCTCAAATTAGCTAAGACTCACAGCTTACAAAGAGCTAATGAATATCTTGATGGTGACAGGCATGTGAGAAGAGGGGCCTTTGTGAATAGTCCATTCAATATAAAGTTTTGTTTACAATGACAAGAGCTCTTACTAACAGCTCTTGGTACATTTACACAGTGTTCTCCAACATTCATGTTAGTTTAACTATGCAATACACAGTAAGAGGCATTCGATAATCTCTCTGGAAATACATATACAATGTCAAATGGCTCAAATTACATAGAAAAGAGGAAAAATTAAAGTCGATTTGTTATTTAATTCATAAATTCCTTTATCTTGAATTCTATTAAACAAGGGGTGCTTGTATAGAGAAAGGATTGTTACATACCTAGTTGTGTGCACTCGTAAATTTTATAAAAGGAAAAATCAAACACACATGACCTCAAAAAAACATTAAAAGCTGGTAAATTGTATGTATTCATTTAAGATACTATGTTGGGAGTAAAGGATTTAGTAAGCTTTGGCTCAAAATATAAAATCAAACTATTAGCATGTTATTTATTATCATTGCATTTAGTTTTACAGCAACTGAAAACATAAAACTGAAATGTAAATGGAGCACATTCAAAAGGAATTTCCCAGGACTATTTATAGCCGTATTTATATAAAAATATTTACTAGGTATTTACTATTTGTAGGTAGTTTGGCAGTATGAATACATGTGTAATGCTTATTCAACAAGGGCTTAAAACTTTTGCAACAATTACTTGTTTTCTTAACTTGCTGAAGAATGAAATTAATGATGTCTACTGGGTATTTAAAACTTTTTAAACATGTTTTATTATTAAAAAAATTATCATAAATTATTATTAAAATTTACCTTTAATTAATAGTTTGCCTATGCATAAAATGCCCATTAATAGCTCACAGGTATCAAAAACTTAAAAAAAACTTTCTAGTTCATCCAGAAAACTTACCTATAAGTGATTCATTTTTGTTTTCTAATAGTTATAATCAAGATTATTTAGGTTTTACTATTAGTAAAAATGTAAATATTTAGCTATTAGTATTACTATTAGTAAATAGTAAATATTTACTGTTTACTAAAACACTCATACAGAAAATACCAACAATAATTTAGAACAATCACCATAAAATAAGTAACAACCTCAAAGAATACATGTACAAAGAATGGTGCCATCCATTTTGTAGTTATTCTTTACTCTTGACCCTATCTAATTACTTGTGGTCCTGCTACTCATTTATAAGTTAGCGAAAGTAAGTGGCAAATACTCCTTTGGGGCGTATCATTTGTAATAGTGATTTATTGGGCTGCTGCTTCCCAGTTTAGGTCTGACCCTGAGTTTATAATTAGACCACATAATGTGAAAATGGAATGATAGTTCACCATCTCGTACTATGAAATAGTATGGGCATATAAAAAGAAACGGTTTAATTAAATAAATTGAGAATATTGGTTTTCTCTTTGTAGTTTTAAAATACTATTTTTAGCAACATCAAAATATACCCAAAAAGCATAGTAGCTGTGGTTCTACAACCAACCTAGGAAAAAGATTCCATACTTCATTGTATATAGGCATTAGTTCCCATTTACTCATTAATTTGACTTCAAGTTACTGCTTCCTAACTAGGACTATACTGGTGACACAGACAGATATGTTTTCTTAACCTCTTGGAGTTAAAACTATAAAGGAGAGAAGAGACAAGTAAACAGTCAATAAATAAATATTATGTAGAAGAAAAGTATAGACCATATAAAGTTAGATTTCATTCTTTTTCTTCTAAATCCTATGGAGAAAATATTCCTATATCTTGTTTCCATCCTTTACTACAAAACAACTCTAGGTCATAGTCTGTTGTCACAGATTTATGCAGAGGAAAGTTCTAAGCTAGTAATGTGGTACCATATTTACAGCAGGTATTCCACATCCACTGTGAGTATTCAATAATTATTACTTATTAATGAAAAGTTGTACGTACATAACACGGTATTACTTCCTAGACAACACATTGCTTGATGGGTCTATGTCATCAATCAAAAACTGAAACTATAAAATTTAGCCATTGACTTCTACAAACTTATCCTGAAGAAATAATTAGAGAAGTATGCCAAAATATAAGTAAAAAGATGTTTCTAAAAAAACACCTGAGTAAGCTGGCCGCTGGAGTATGCAGTGGTTAGCACACTGGCCCCACACACCAGGGGCAGAGTTCAAGCCTCACCTGGGCCTGAATAACAAAAAAGATAAACAACAAAAATCAAAGAAAAACACAAGAGTAGTATGACCTTATTTGGGGAGGGGAAAATAAAAATCTAACTATGTGTAGGTGTGAATGTACATAGAAAAAATTCAAAATATAAATACCAAAATGTTAATAATGGTTAAGAATGGTTATCTTTAAGAAAATTCTTATTTTCATCCAAAAATTCCTCTGTGTTACCTGAAAGCTTCTATAAACATAGTACTTTTACAATCAGAAAAAATAAAGGCTACTTCCACTTTGGGAGAGAAAAAAAAACAAAACAAAAAACTCTATCAATCCGCCAAAGACAATAAAGCTTGGCTGTCAGGTCAAGTAGCACATAGGCAGGTTTACAAGCAGATCACACACAGGCTGTGATAACTAGGTGCCACAGGACTGACTTAGACAGAAGCAGTATGGTTACACACTCAGGCTCTGAAATCAAGCAGAAATGGATTAATTTTCAGGCACTGTTTAGCATATACAACATGAGGCATGGTTTTGGTTTGGGTTTCCTTCAAATTTTCCAGGCCTTAGTTTCTCAACCATAGGACAGAGGTAAAAATAGTACCTACTTTACAGACTTGTTGTGACCAAGAAATAAGACAATGGATATAAAGCGCTTAAAATAATGTCCAGTTTACAGTAAACCTATATATATGTGTATGTACACATATATGTGTAAACATATATAATAAAGTTTAAAATTTAATTCTTGGTGGCGCCTGTAGCCCAGTGGGTAGGGCACCGGCCACATATACCAAGGCTGGCAGGTTCAAATCCTGCCCTGGCCTGCTAAAGAACAATGACAACCGCGACAAAAAAACAGCTGGGCCTTGTGGCGGGTGTCTGTAGTCCCAGCTACCTCAGAGGTTGAGGCAAGAGAATCACTTACGCCCAAGAGTTTGAGGTTGCTGTGAGCTGTGACTTCACAGCACTCTACCAAGAGTGATATAAGTGAGACTGTTTTAGAGACAGTCTCACTTTGTCACCCTTGGTAGAGTGCCATGGCATCACAGCTCACAGCAACCTCCAGCTCTTGGGCTTAGGCGATTCTCTGCCTCAGCCTCCCGTATAGCCGGGACTACAGGCACTGGCCACAACGCCCAGCTATTTTTTGTTGCAGTTTGGCCAGGGCCAGGTTTGAACCCACCATCCTCAGTAAATGGGGTCGGCGCCCTACTCACTGAGCCACAGACATTGCTGGAGACTGTGTCTCTTAAAAAAATATATATATATATAATTTCTTATGTAATCCCCAAAGATTAATATTGGATGAACTAAACACTCTGCTATGTTTTTTAACTCCTAAACGTATTTGTTCTCCATTTTTAATAGTTATCTTAGTGCCTATAACATTTAATGAGCAAATCTTAATTTTATTTAGAGTCTTGCTATGCTGCCCTAGCTGGTCTCCAACTCCGGGGCTCAAGGGATCCTCCCAGCTCAGCCTCTCAAGTAACTGGAACTACAAGATACACGCCATCACACCTGACAAGTAGCAAATTCTTTTTCCATTGTTTTGTCAGATGTTCAGTATGAAAAAAATTTAATCTTACAAAGTGTATAAAGTGAAAAGTAAAAATCCCTCTGTTTCCTTACATTCCTCCTCCATCCCACATCATTTCTTTCAATGTTGTGCCTGTGCTCACATGTGGGCACAAATATACCTGATTCATTTGAGACTTAATTTCCAAAAATGGGATCAAACTAAACATAGTAACCAGTACTTTATCTTGCTATACCATGGTTAATCTTCTACATTGTTCTTTTTACTGCTGGATAGTATCCTGTTATATAATATATCATCATTTAACCTTTTTTCCCTACTGATGACCATTGAGATAATTTCTAATTTTTTAGTAATGCAAACAATACTGCAATATACAAACATATTCATATATCTTCTAGAACTTGCAGATATTTTCATAGCATCTCAGAAGTGGGGCTGTTAGTTTCTTAGCCTAGATTCCATAAAGAACTTGAGACAAGGTTTCCAGGCTAAGGAATTCTCAGGAAGCAAAATCCCAGAACATAAAGGATGAGAGGAAAAGAGAGGTGAGGAATGAAAGGAGGAAAAGCAAATAAAAGACAGATGCTGTTAAGAAGTTGGCTTCCCTGACCTAGGTCATATAAGATGTTTTCCAGACAGATTATGAACCACTGCATCATGCAGACAGCAAAAAAAGGGAGAAATGAAAGAAAGGAAAACAACTATCTGCCAATTTCTTCCTTATCTCCTTTCTATCCTTGCTGAAAGTTTGCCTCCTGAACTTCTGGGCTTGCCATGACACCTACTCCCTCCAAGCAGTTACTAAGGATAGAGTTTCCATCTCACTTCTCACCCATTACCCAAAAAGAGAAGCAGTAGAGGTCAAAGCCTCCAGGAGTCTGGTCAGACAGAGGTCCTGCTGAAGGTCCCACACTAGGAGGCTCAGTGGCAAAGTGGTTGAAGAAGGTGAAGAAAGTGTATCCCAGAAGACTGCTGCCAATTTACACTCCATTAAAGATATATGACTGCTTATTTTCTCATTCTCTGCCAATAAGTCTTCTTATTCAATGTATCAAATGAGAAGTAGTATATACTGCTTTATCTTACATTTCTTGATTATTAGTGAGGTTGAATATCTTTCTATTTACTGGCATTCACTTTTCTTCTGGAGATGGCTTATTTTTATAAATTTCAGGTGTGATTTTTCATTTGTCCATTATAAGTCTATAATTAAACTATAAGATTCAGTTATCCTCAATTCTGCCTTATTTTCTAAAATCACTCCAGGTTACCTGTTTAAAGTCAGCTAGGAGTTAGCTTAAATACAGTTATCAAAAAATCTTTGGTGGTTATTCCTTCTATAGCTATAACAGAGGAGGACAAGGCAAAACAGGACAACTGCCTTATATCTCTAAGGCAGTTCCATAATTACATTTTGCAGAGTCAGGGAAACTTTGGCATAAAAGAAAAATTTGCATTTCCATCCAGGTTTCCACATACTCAACTTCTGGCCAGAATGCTTCTGTATCAAGCAGAACAATGACACCTGCTTGCTATCATCTCCTTCTACCAGCCAACCAACCTATATTGTCAGTGCCCAAATCAAATTTCTTTTATCACTATAGAGCAGCAGTTCTCAACCTGTGGGTCGCAACCCTTTTTTAACAATGAAAATACATTGCAGCATTAGGAAGGAGTTTTGCTATAGAGTTTTGACCATAAGACAATCATCTCTAATATAGTATTTTTCCACATAGGGATAGACAAGGAGAAATTCAGACCCAAATTTGTGGTAATATTCTTCTTTTTCCCTTTAAAGAAATGCTGATTATTTTTATATTTGATTTCTGCATTGTACTCAAGGGTCAACCCATCACCCAACTCTCCCTTTTCATCTTTGCCATACTCTAAAAATTGAAAGTATAAAAATATATGGTAGCTTTCACTGCAAAGCTGTAAATTATAAATATTTTTGGTCTCAAATTAGAAACTGTGTCAAATACTAGAGAATCTTACTTCATGGGCATTATAAAGTAAATAAAACTGTACTGCCTCCAAAAGAGAGATACTCTATAGTGAACCTGAAAATACAGCACTCTCACAGTGTTTTAAATCGAAGGCTTTAATAACACTTTCCAAAAATGAATATATTTATTTTCAACTTAGTTAATAAAATCTAATTCATGCAGCTGACAGGTTAGATATATTTGGAGAAAAACTATCTTCCTATTCTAAATTAAAGTAATGTGAATTAGGCTTAACTAAATCAGTCCTATAAGAATCCATGTTTGCTACAATACAGCTACACAAGGGAAATACATTAATTTTTCCCCTCTGAATAATTCCTCTATAATTTTGACCTGGTCGTTTATTCAAAATAGCCTACCATGTGCCATTAGTGAGTTATTACTCACTAATATCCCCAGTAACACTAACATTGCATCCCATTTATTTTTTGGTAGCATATTAATAGAATTCTTGCCTCGGTTAAGTATTATATTTGATACAATAATAAAAATAATTTATATTTGCATTGCACTCTACAGTTTACCAACTGTTTTATACATATATAATTTCAATGAATTACAATCTTTCTTCACAACTTTAAAATGAGACAATACACTACAAATCTCCAAAAGCAAATCATGTCAAATACTGTAAATAAGATTTTAACAACAACAAAAAAGACCAATAGAAATACAAAAAAAAAAAAAACAAAAAAAAAAACCTTTCATTTTCTTCCAACCTTGCTCCAAAACAATTCCACATTAGCACTGTTGATTTTTCCAACTAAGCTTTTGAAAAATGCATACTAAATTTCCCCATATTGTATTTCAATCAATTGCCTAAGCTAAGACTATGGTGTCATAAATAAAGAACGTAATCATAAATTTCTCAAAAGACACAAAATCAAAGACACCCAACACGTATAAATTAATTTTTTTTAAAACTCATGAACTAAACAATTAAAATAAGTTATTATATGAAATTCCAGTTGATCAGTTAACCAGTCTATTCTAAACAGACTCAGCTTTCACTCTCTACACTGATATTAAGATTACAACCATGTACCAAAATCATCTTGGTCTAGTCTTTTCATTTTATGTTTTCTTATAAATTATGGAGCTATGGGGAAAAAGTCAATCACCTTTCAGATGTTTGACTGCAAAAGCACTACTTAGAATAGCAATGATCTGAGTTATTTAAATACAGGACTCGGCGTGAAATGAGAGCTATATATAAAACAGCACAGACTTAAAAGGTATATATTACAACTAGGGTATATATTACAACATTTCAAAAGTACCTAGATCTCAAGCTTCCCATGATTCTATATTCACATAGCTAAGAACTCTAAAATATAAAAAATATTTTTAAAGGCCTAGAAAAAACAACAGGTTTTACTATTTTCATACAAATAAGCACTACATCCACATCTCTTCATATCCAGGCATTAAGAGAGGTCACTTTGCTGGCACTCATGATAAAGTATTTTCTAGAGGATATGTGAAGTTAAGTTAAATGTATTTGTTTTTTTTTTTTTTTTTTTCTTTTTGCAGTTTTTGGCTGGGGCTGGGCTTGAATCGGCCACCTTTAGCATATGGGGCTGGTGCCCTACTCCTTTGAGCCACAGGTGCCACCCATTTTTTTGTTTTTTAAAAATGGGATCTCGGCCTGGTGCCTGTAGCACAGTGGTTATAGTGCCAGCCACATACACCAAAGGTGTCAGGTTTGAACCCACCCTAGGCCAGCTAAAACAACTACACACACACACACACAAAAAAAAAAAACAAAAAAAAAGCCAGGCATGGTGATAGGCGCCTGTAGTCCCAGCTACTTGAGAGGCTAACGCTAAGGCAAGAGAACCGCTTGAGCCCAAGAGTTTGAGGTTGCTGTGAGCTGTGATAACACAGTACTCTATCTCAAAAAAAAAAAAAGGGGGGGGATCTCCTCTATTGTCTTGGCTAGTGTGAAGTGATATCAACAATAGTTCAGTGCAGCCTGAACTCCTGGGCTCAAGAGATTCTCTTCCTACAGCCTTCTGGGTAGCTGACACTATAGAGTTGTGCCAACTTACCCAGCTTTAATTGATTTTTAAAGCACATGATAAAAAATGATGTATGAAGATAGGTTAAAATAATCAACTGCTCAATTTTTTAATTAAAATAAATATATTTCTTGGAAATATTATCTGTTTGTTTTTAAAAGAGTATCACTGTCACCCCAGGGTTGAGTGCAATGGCATCATCGTAGCTCACAGAAACCTCAAACACTTGGGCTCAAGCAATCATCTTGCCTGTCTCCCAAAATGCTGGGACTACAGGCATGAGCCACTGTGCAACCGGCCTGAAAGCCTGAAAGTATTATTTGAATAGAAGTATATTCAAAGTTTTCCAAAATTTCAGAACTTTTTACATTAACTTGTGAATATAACTTAAATAGAAATGTGCAACTTAATTTGTTCTGTTTATTTGGCAATTGTTATTTCTTTGTTCCTAAATAATATAAACTAAAAGCTTATCTGTCAGTTTAGAAGGAAGGAGATAACTGGCACTTCATTCTTTTCCAATAGGCATAAGGTAGTAAATTAAAAAATTGTAGATTTCATTTAAGCATAAAAATGATCAAAGAAAAAACAAGCATGTAGGGTGGTGCCTGTGGCTCAGTGGGTAGGGCACCGGCCCCATACACTGAGGGTGGCGGGTTCAAACCTGACCCCAGCCAGCTACAACAGCAGAGACAACTGCAACAAAAAATAGCTGAGCATTGTGGTGGGCGCCTGTAGTCCCAGCTACTCGGGAGGCTGAGGCAAGAGTATTGCTTAAGCCCAGGAGTTGGAGGTTGCTGTGAGCTGTGACGCCACAACACTCTACCAAGGGCAACAGAGTTAGACTCTGTCTCAAAAGAAAAAAAAGCATGCAACTTGGCGCCCATAGCACAGTGATTTGGTGCCAGCCACATGCACCGAGGCTGGCAGGTTCAAAACCAGCACGGGCCAGCTAAACAACAATGCCAACTGCAACAAAAAATAGCCAGGCATTGTGGTGGGTGCCTGTAGTCCCAGCTACCTGGGAGGCTGAGGCAAGAGAATTGCTTAAGCCCAAGAAGTTGATGTTGCTGTGAGCTGTGACACCACAACACTCTGTCTCAAAAAAAACAAAACAAAACAAAACATGGGTGGTATAGCAAATTATTTCAAATTATTTAAGACACATGGTCTTCTGCCTTAGCAGACGTTAATACCAACATGTTTCCTCAAAAATCTCTCACACATGCATGCGCAAGAGTTTGCAAACATAGAAAAATGTTTATATCTCTAATTGCTAAAGTTATGCACTTAATGATATTTCTTTTTTATTTCTTTTTTTTGAGACAAGGTCTTGCTCTGTCACGCAGGCTGGAGTGCACTGGTGCTATTATAACTTACTGTAGCCTTGAACTTCTGGTCTCAAGCTGCCCTCCTGCCTCAGTCTTCCAAGTAGCGAGGACAAATTAGTACACACCACTGCACCTATATATTTTTTAAAAATTTTGTATTTATAGGGTCTCACTACATTGCCCAGGCTGGTCTCAAACTCCTCAAGCAATCTGCCTGCCTCAAGCAAAATGCTGGAATTGCAGGCATGTGCCACTGCAACTGGCTATTTAATGATATCATTTTCTGATGTTCTGAAATTTTAGGAACCATATATACCCATAGGGCAAGGTCTGACCTGGCAGGGTATCAAAATACCTTTGCTCTATTTATCTTAGCCCACTAGTGTCAAACCCTTCCTTTAAGGTAAGACATCCTCTACTGGGCTCATCTGGGTGCCAAATATGTTAACTCTTCCATTACTTCATTATTCAGAGTTGATTTATATATTTAGGTGACACCTGGCAAAAAATTAGACTATGAGAGAATGGTGCATACTTTACTGATAAACACAAATGACTCAGAGTATTAGAAAATAGCATCATGACTTACAGTGCACTCAGCTAAAGCACCCTATCAGGAATCTCTGGAAACTATGAATAATAAAGCCAAAGGAGGTTAGTTACTGATATAAAGAGAAATTTCCTCAACTTAAATTCCCATGGAAGACACTACAAACTCAAAAGGGGAGGTTAATGTATGTGTCTATCTTACCAAAGAAAATAAAATCTTCCCATTCAGTTTTTCAAAGTCATAGGCCAATGACAGAGTAACTAAATTTCATGATTTTATACTGAGCAGCAGATGGAAGAGGAAGAAGCTAAAAGCTGAGTAATTTGGTATCTTAAGAATACTGGGAAAATCACATTCCAAAGTACATTAATTCTTTAAAAATTTCAGAAAATAACATATAATTAGTCATTATTATTATAAGATTTCAGCAGGAATACAGCATTAGTTTATGCTCAGTAATGCAGCTGAAAAGGCTCCATAAATCTTAGCTGAACTGAATCTCAAAGGACAAATTAACATAGTTACCCCCAGTTTTACAACACAAATAGACAAGAAAACAAAGACTACAGGATTTAGAAGTTTAGCAATCTGGTTAAGTACTATAGTAATAAATAAACAACAATACAGAATAATTCCAAAGAATGAACATATACAAGCAAAGTGCTCCATGGAGTAATAAAAATTAATATGTAGAAAGAGTACAAAGCTTAAAATAGTGGCAAAAATGGTTTAATCAGTAATCATACAAATATTAGACATTTAAAGCATTCAGTCTCTCAATATGTAAAACTTATACACATGAACCAAATTTGCCAGAGGAAGGTCCAGGGAGAGAAATCAACCTCAAATTTACCCATCTAGGTTTACAATACAAAATTTTAATATGCCAAAATGTTAAGAATTTTTAAAACTTTTAAAAGCGAGATATAGTATACTAAATTGTTTAAGCATTTTTGTTAATTTAAACAATATAGATAGAATTATTTGGAATACAATGTTAATAACATACATAGTCACAAGCTTGCTATTTTTCAGGTTTTTATATACCTAATTTCTTGGTAATGCCATCAAACTCATTTTGCTATCGTTATTGATATTTAATGCCACATAATAGCCAGTAGTATGAGGGAGATTAAACACATACATATGCACACGTACACATGCATAGCCACACACAAACTATCAAACCACCACCACCACCACCAAAATAGAAATTCTGAATTCACCAATTAAAATATTTCTTATAATCTTTTACTTAAGTAATGTCCTTACTAGTACCTGTTTATATGTACATATGTGTGTATATATATATACATATAAACACACCCATAGTCATTCTTATACATAATAGGGTTTGAATTATGAAATTATATCATAACATTCATTCCATGTTGAAATTGTCTCTCTGTAAATCTAAATATAAAAGTAATACTTCTCAATACTTCCAATGGCTATAACTTTTTACTGAAAACATTACAGAGACTTTAGTTTTGGAATAAAGAATAAACAGAAAGACCACTTCTCTAATTTTTTATTATTTCTAAATTAATAATTCTCCTAATATTCACTTGTATCCTGTGACAAATACAAAAAGAAATAAGGTGGAATTCAAAGCTATATAGCCATCTTGAAATACAGCTGTAGTGTATTTTTCTTTAAAAACTTATAAAATGAGAGGGATATTAGTCTAGCTTAAATATAGCTAGAAAGTATACTTGTTTTTTAAAGGGTAGACAGTCCTAGAAAAAAATCAGGCTCCAATAAAAGAGGGCCAAATACCTAATGATATTTCAGGAAATAGAACATAAAACAAAATATACCTGAAAAGCTAAAAAATCTTCCAAATGTGGTGAGCAATGTGGTGTGGGAAAAATAATGCAGGTACCTAAATCAGGTAAGCCTAGGTCTTACAAGTTTTGATTTTGTACATTCCAGCTAACACCTAGATTACTTAACCTCTTGGTTAAAATCACTTAACCTTTCTGAGTCTTAGTTTCCTCATGTGTAAGAGGAGTATAAAAACACCTACTCTACAAGATTATTAAAATGTCAATAGACTATTTAACTCTGAATTTTACATGTATGCGCATGAGTGACTTTGCATGAAAGATTTATACTTTTAAAGTACAAAATATATAAGAATAAAAATGATACATTCATTAAGTCTGGGGTATGTAATTTCACAAATTTTTGTATCATAATATTTTTAAGATAAATGGAGGGGGGGCAGGCACAGTGGTTCACACCTGTTATCCCACCTACCTAGCAGTCTGAGGCAGAAGGATTATTTGAGCCCAGAGTTTGAGACAAGCTGGTCAACATGAGACCCTATCTCCAAAAAAATGTTCGAAAATTAGCCATGGTGTGTGGCACATGCTTATAGTCCCAGCTACTTGGGAGACTGAGGCAGGAGGTTTACTTGAGCCTGGATAATATAGCAAGACACTGTGTCTTTTAAAAACAGAAGAGAAAAAAATTAAAGAAAAGAAAGAAATAATAAAAGAATTCTTTGCAAAACAAAATTTTAGCTGCACAGGGACTGGTTCTCTAAATTTGCTATTAAATTAAGATCACCACATGAAATTTATGTTGCTTACATTTCTTAACTTACATGAACTGAATAGGAAAACAAAATCTCTTTTAATGTTTAGTACTCATATATTATCCAAAATGTACAAGATCTTCAGATGGAAAGATGTTCTTTATTAAAAGAACATTCATTAAAAATGTTATATTTATTAAGAGCAGCTTAAAATATTTCATTTCTATCCTTGTAGTTATGTTTCTGTTGTGTGTCTATAAGTAAAACACAAAAAATAAGCCCAATACAAGTGTAATTTATTTTCACAGAAAAATCAGTAACTTTAAATTGTGAAATACTGCCCTCTATAGTCCACTGAATTAAAGAACAACTGGTTTTACATAAATCACAATTAGATAATCCCGCTGACAAATTCTGGATTTTCCTGCCTTGTTCCTGAAGCAAAATTTTTCTGCTCCATAAAACTCTTTTATTAAAACAAGATTATTAGGTAAATGCCTACGTCAAATATTCTTCAGCCTCAGTTTAAGTGTCTTCTCTCTTTTTGCTTCACCCAAAACTCAATGTGTAGTTAAATATGGCATTAATTTTCATGTTCCTGCATGAAGATTAGAATATTCAACACAATTAATTTAAACAGACCGTATATGAGAAAACATGGACACACTCCATATCAAAGGAAGAATAAAGATACTGAATTCAGAATTCAACTTATATAGGTTCTTAAATCAATTTTCTATCAGTGCTATTATAACTGGTAAAGCTAGATAAAGCAAAAATAACTAGAAGCATAATACATTCAACTTTTAAGGTTATTCAGCCAGACTACATATTTAGGTATAAAGACTCACACTGCTTTTTAATCCTCCCTCTGCACCACATATAACAAGGCTACCTGGTAAATTTAGTTTAACTTCTATTGATAATCTGCCATGTTTCAGGTATAGTCTGATACAGGGAGTATAAATATAAAGAAAATATAATTTTAATTCTGGAAAAGTTTATAGTACTAGCGGAAGTAAAGATAATTTCAATTCAAAGTGTTATTAGTACAATGAAAGTATGGGCCATCAAGAACAAGTACTCTGCCTATTTCAGTATGGTACATGAAATAAAAGATTCCTGGAGGTAAAAATACCCTGACAATTCAAGAATGTCTTGAAGAATGAGCACAAATTAGTCTAGTAAAGAGAAGGTTTTCTAGACAGAAAACAACTCAACTAAGATTAGAAGGTATGAAGAAAAAGCAAGACACAAGACAGCAGATATTGACAACTCTAGGCTGTGATTCAAAATAATTTGCATTACGCCATAAAAAACAAACAAAAAACAGATGCCAGACCCTGCCCCAGTGAATTTTAAAGAAACCTGGGTGAAGGCTGAACATCTGTATTTTTAAAACTCCTTACAAGGGATTCTGATGCATGGCAGTGAAACAAGGAAACTACAAGCAGTCTGACAGCACTGGAACCTAAAATAAAAGGGCTCAGCCCCCGTAGCTCAGTGGTTAGGGCATCAGCCCATACACTGGGACTGGTGGGTTCCAACCTGGCCCTGGCCTGCTAAAAACAACAATGACAACTACAACCAAAAAATAGCCAGGCGTTGTAGCAGGCACCGATAGTCCGAGCTACTTGGGAGGCCGAGGCAAGAGAAGCCCAAGAGTTTGAGGTTGCTGTGAGCTGTGTCACTCACGAGGGCAATATAGTGAGACTCTGTCTCAAAAAACAAGTAAATAAAGAAGAGGGATAAAAGGTGGAAACCAAATATGGATACAAAATCAGATTGTAGTAGACTTTGTATGTCATGCTCATTTAGTCTATAAGTAAAAGGAAACCACTTTAAAATGGGAAAACATGGTCAGATATATTTTTAGGTAAGTCATTTTAGAAACAGTGTGGATGACAAAATTGAGACTCAATTTTTGGGACAAGACTCAATACAAGAAACCATTTAGAAAAAAAAAAAAAGGAAACCATTTAGGAAGCACTGCAACAGCTTAGGCAAGAGAGGATGATAAATATACTAGTAGACAGAAGCAGTAAGGTGGAAAGGAAGTGACAAATATAGGTTAAAATTAGTGAGATTTAGTAACTAATTAAACAGGCCACTAAGAAAATGTGGTCAGAAAAGATTTAGGAATACTCCTAGGTATCTCATTTAAATAAACTAGGTATGTGGCAGAATCATTAAATAATAAAGGAGGGGAAAAAATTAAAGTCAGAAGAAAGGGACAGAGAATTGACTTCTACTTTGAACTTAAGCTCAGCAAGTATAAATTTATTAAAAAAATAAAAATCACTGGGGGGCCTGTGGCTCAATGGGTAGGGCGCTGGTCCCATATACTGAGGGTGATAGGTTCAACACCAGCCAAACTGCAACAAAAAAATAGCCAGCCATTGTGGTGGGTGCCTGTATTCCCAGCTACTCGGGAGGCTGAGGCAAGAAAGGAGGTTATTGTGAGCTGTGTGACGCCACGCACTCTACTGAGGACGATAAGGTGAGACAGTTTCTAAAAAAAAAAAAATAAATAATAAATATCCAGAGATTTCACATAAAAATCAAGATTTCACATCAGATCTGTCATTAGGCATTCATAGCAATATCTGGTTGGGGATAAAGTCCAACTCCCCTCTTTATACGGTACATGCACTTCACTATAAAGGAGGGTTTCATGACTATGTATAAATCATGACCCACTTCATTCACTTATGATAACGACCTGGCCCATGAAGGCCATGACTTTGTTAAAATCCTTTTTTTTTAGTTAGGGGGGTGAGGGGGAAGGACCTTAGTGTAAAAATCCTGGGCTCTGATCAGAACTACAGAAAAGATTAAGCCTAAAACCTAAATTTACAATCAATATAGGCTATGGCTAAAACTGCAAGAATGGTAGGGAGACACAGTTTTGAAAATCATTAACAGCTGGCAGGGCACAGTGGCTCAAGCCTGTAATCCTAGTATTCTGGGAGGCTGAGATGGGTGGAATGCTTGAGCTCCCAGGTTCTAGACCAGCCTAAGCATAAGTGAAACCCTGTCTCTACTAAAAATAGAAAAACTGAGGCAAGAGGATTGCTTGAGCCCAAGTTGGAGGTTGCTGTGAGTTATGACATCACAACACCCAGGGCGACAGCTTGAGACTATGTCTCAAAAAAGAAAAAAAAAAAAAAAAAGGTGGTGGTGCCTGTGGTTCAAGGAGTAGGGTGCGGGCCCCACATACAGTGGGTGGTGGGTTCGAACCAGACCCCGGCCAAAATTGAAAAAAAAGAAAAAAAAAAAAATCATCAACAGGCTGCATCTTGGGGCAGAACAATACTTAATCATGCCGACTTCATGCTTTAGGATATTCCTATCACCTTAAAAGTGAGCTTTACCGTACTCAAATATTAATTCAAAATTCCTTTCCTCATGTATGTATATTTTAATCTCTTCAGCAACACTCTAAGTCAGTGGTTCTCAACCTTCCTAATGCCGCAATGTATTTTCATTGTTACAAAGGGGTCATGACCCACAGGTTGAGAACTGCTGCTGTAAGTCCTTAACCATAAATGCTGAATTTTCTATTTATTTCCAAGTAGTTTTTTCTTTTTTTTTTTTTGAGACAGTCTCACTATGTCACCCTCAGTAGAGAGCTGTGGCATCACAGCTCACAGCAACCTCAAACTCGGGCTTAAGCAATTCTCTTGCCTCAGCCTCCCTTGTAGCTGAGACTACAGATGCCACATGACCAGCTATTTTTTTGTTGTTTGTTTGATTAGCAGGCCTAGGCTGGGTTCAAACCCCACCAGCCCCAGTGCATGTGGCCGGCGCCCTAACTGCTGAGCTATGGGTAGCGAGCCTCCAGGTAGTCTTTTCAAGAATCACTACCAATATCCTGTATATCTATCTACATGCTCTATAAATGTTACTTGAATTAAATTAAGGAATTCCCTTACACTGAGTTTAAGTTATGCCCAAGAACTCAAAGAAATAAAAGAAGAGCCAGTAGAGGGTTAGAAATACATCCTAACAGAAAAATGTAAATGGATCAGTATTTACCATGGAAAAGAGAATGAGAAGGAAATTAAAATAATTCAAAAACTACTTACTAGGTGCATTATGGCATGGCCCTCTGTTCAGCCTTATATGCAGTATCATAGGAATACAAAGATGAATACATGGTCCTTGGCTTTGAAGAGTCTATAGGTTAAATATACTAATGGTACTATCAACCAGCCAGATGAGGTTCTTTCTCAGATGAGAGTCTGAATACATATTAAAATATAACTTAAAGAATTACTCTCTGGCATAAGCTAAAGAAATCAATTTTAATTCTAATACCCGATGATCAACAAAAGTTAAATACATAAAATAAAAAAAATTTTAAAAAGTAAATTTTTGGCAAAAATAGACATATCTAATTACTTTTTAAAATATAAATTCCAGGGCAGCACTGTGGCTCAGTGAGTAGGGCACCGGCCCCATATACCAAGGGTAACAGGTTCAAACCCGGCCCCCGCCAAACTGCAACAAAAAAAAATAGCCAGGCATTGTGACGGGCGCCTGTAGTCCTAGCTTACTTGGGAAGCTGAGGTAGAGAATCACCTAAGCCCAGGAGTTGAAGGTTGCTGTGAGCTGTGACAACACTGTACTCTACCGAGGGTGGTAAAAATATGTCTCTTTAAAAAATATGTATGTATGTATGTATACATATGTATATATACATAAATTCCAAAAGCATGAATGCCTTTATAAGTAAGCTTATATTTATGTATTACTCTGTCAATGAATTTTTATAAGTCAAAGATACATAGGTGATGCCACAAAAATTACAGGTGAACAGTTTTGCAAAAGGCTAGATGACTATTGGACAGCCAGATAACCACTTATTTGGCTGTTGGAACAAAACAGTGTTAGTTATCCCATCTATGCTATTTATTTTCATGGACAACACATAAATATAATGAATGCTAGTCTAAATGTCATGAAATCAGTTAAGTGAAGAGAAATTATGTTACTAGTAAGACCATGAGAAAATATAAAAGTCTTAAAGATATAGGAAGTTTGGGGGGGAAAGCAAGAGAGAGAAGTAAGGTATTAAAAATACCACTGATGGGGCAGCGCCTGTGGCTCAGTGGGTAGGGCGCTGGCCCCATATACCAAGGGTGATGGGTTCAAACCTGGCCCCGGCCGAACTGCAACAAAAAATAGCTGGGCGTTGTGACAGGCGCTGTAGTCCCAGCTACTCGGGAGGTTGAGGCAAGAGAATCGTCTAAGCCCAGGAGTTGGAGGTTGCTATGAGCTGTGATGCCATGGATCTACCAAGGGCAATAAAGTTAGACTCTTGTCTCTACAAAAAAAAAAAAAAAAAAAAAACCACTGACGGCTGGGCACCTGCAGCACAATGGTTATGGTGCCAGCCACATGCACAAAGTTGGTAGGTTTGAACCCAGCCCGGGTCAGCTAAACAACAGTGACAACTGCAACAAAAAAATAGCTGGGCATTGTGGCAGTCACCTGTAGTCCCAGCTACTCAGAAGACTGAGGCAGGAGAATCACTTAAGCCCAAGAGTTTGAGGGTGCTGTGAGCTGTGACACCACAGCACTCTACCAGGGGCGACACAGTGAGACTCTTTCTCAAAAAGAAAAAAAAACAAAAAAAACAAAAACACTGAAACACAAATTAAGCACTAGAAACTGCTGGGAATAAAACCACATCTTATTTACAATTCTATAATAAACTTTGCTCCCTCTGGTGGTCAGTAAAGGTTTTAGTAGGTGTCAGTAGACACGGAGGTATAATAGAAGACAGAGAAATGAAGTTTCAGGCACAACCTATATGCTATACCCAAAACATTCAACTTTCAAAGAACACTTTTTTGAAAAAGGAATTCAGACTCGAGTGTTTTGGAGGTGGCCCTGCAGTCTTATAGAAAGGAAAAAAGCAAAACGATATTTCTAGGGAATAAGACTGAATGAGCGTATGAGTGTGTGGGGAAAGGTGCTTTTTTAAAAGCTTCATTTCATACTTTTCCACAGTATTTGAATTTTTTCCCAGATGCTAGGATTACTTTCATTAAAATATTATTTATTGGGCTCAGTGCCTGTAGCACAGTGGTTAAGGTGCCAGCCGCATACACGGAATGTGGCGAACCAGGCCCTGGCCAGCTAAACAATGACAACTGCAACCAAAAAATATCCAGGTGTTGTGGCAGGCGCCTGTAGTCTCAGCTACTTGGGAAGCTGAGGCAAGAGAATTGCTTAAGCCCAAGAGTTTGAGGTTGCTGTGAGCTGTAATGCCATGGCACTCTACCCAGGGCAACATAGTGAGACTCTGTCTCAACAACAACAACAAAAAAATATATATATAATTTATTGAAAAATGTGGAAGAATACCTATATATTCTACAAGTTTACAATCCCTTCTCATTCAGAGCAAAAGCCATAATCCCTACAAAAGACTATACACCAAGTGCCCAATTCTACCTCATTTTCTATTTCTCTGCCGCTCATTCCTATATACAGTCAGTCCTCCTTGGATTTTCTAGAGCACACCAGGCATGATCCTCCTCCTTTACAGACTTGGACTGGCTGGTTATTTCCTCTATTGAGAATAGCTCCCCCTTTATGAATCCCTCCTTGGCTTAACTTCAAATCTATGCTGAATGTAACTTTCCCTGGGCCTTCCTTGACCACTTTATTTAAAATTATAACCCCGCCTTTTATATACCCTGTCCTTCTCCCCTGCTTCCTCTACATAGAATTATCACCTTCTAAGGCACTATAATATTCACTAATATACTGTAATATTTACTTATTTATTTCATTACTTAGCCCTGTCAGACTGTAAACTCCCTAAGAGCAGGGTTTTTTCTTCCTATATTTACTGCTGCTGTACCCTCACAGCCCCAAAACTGTAACTTACAAACTTGAAGAAAATAAGTATACTACTAATGTGTGGAATGAATACTTGACTAGTACCAATAATACCTTGACAGATATTAGAAAAAATAACAAAATGCCTTATTTTATATTGGGTTCAACATGAAACAGTAGTCTACTACAGATTAGGTTAAATTTGAATTCATAACACAAAATATATGATATTAGTCTTTTAATAAGTGAAATCTGGAGAGAGAGCATTAATGGCTGCTTTTCTTCCCCCTAATGTGTATGATTGAGATACCAGATAAACTCAAATTTAATATTTTTTTTTCTTTTTTATTGCAATTTGGCCAGGCTGGGCTCAAACCCGCCACCCTCAGTATATAGGGCCGGCGCCCCACTCACTGAGCTACAGGCACCACCCTCAAATTTAATCTTTCTCTTGTTAGTACAAGAAAGCCTTTGTATAGGACTCAAAAAGAAACAGTATCCATCACACCATGTACCTTGGAACAAAAATCTTCTCAAAATAGCAATAGAAAATACCAATCTCATCCAGGAATTATCAAAAAAACATCTAATTCTTTAATTTGGAAAATGTCCTCTTTTAAAACTATCAATATTTATTAGGTTACAAAACATTTATATCTGCCCAGAGTAGAAAATAAATTAAAATTACTACAGGATTTGTACTTTAGTTGTCCTGCTTTATATGTCAATGTTATTTACTTACAAGTAGGGCAGCCCCCTTAGAACAGGGTTACTTCATGGCTCAGGGCACTCACATTACAAAGAATCTTAAGCTCTCAAGTGTCAATTAAGTCACAGTCAGAAAAAAACAAGGTGACTGGGACGCAATAATTTTCCCACTGCATCGAACTCTTTACAAAAGGACCTTGCTATCTGTCAAACTCATCAATTTATACACTAAAGATTTAAGCATTTCACTGTACATATATTTTGCTTAACAACAAAACTCCTATAAACAATTTCAGTTGGTAAATTTGCTTTTCACTGGTTAGCAATTCTGAAACTACTTTCTATGTACTCTAGGCTTGAGCAAATGAGTAAATACATTGAGGACATTTGGGAGTCAGGGTTATATTAGAGGAAAGAGTTACAAATATAGAAAAAGGGAGGACTAGAACATATCTTGTAGTGTTGAGATGGAATTAGAGGTTATCAATATGAACTGTGATTTTTAATATACAATATATAAATATTGATATAGGATGTATATTGTGAAAGTTACATAAGTATGTATATACACATGTTTATTATGATCGTCTATGTGTATAACTGTGTAGATATGTATACATGTGTACACATGTATAGATAAAAGTGTGTATGTGCATATATATATATCTAAATATACATAGATTTGAGGGCATGTGTTTAGTATTTAGGTCTGTCTCCTGAGAGAACCTGGAACACCCCAGTAGCAATGAACATACCAGAAAACACAGATCCTGGTTTCTAAATACTGTTCCCTACTAAAGGGTCCATAGGAAAACAACCAATTCCAAGGCTAGGGCAGAGAAAGCATCAGACAAGCTTCTGTAGTTGGTTGAATTGTGTCCCCCAGAAAGGTATGTCCCCCAGGTACCTGTAAATGAGACCTTACTTGGAAATAAGGGTCTTTGAAGATGCAGGTTAAAATGATGTCATATTGGATTAAGGTAGGCCCTGAATCCATGACTGAGTCTTTACAAGAAAAAGGGAGAGAGATTTGGATATAGAAACACAGGTGCGAAGGCCATGTGAAGGCAGAGGCAGAGACTGGAGGTACACTGCCACAAGCCAAGGAATGCTGGTGTTACAGGAAGATGAGGCCCAACAGAGAGAAAGAGCACTCAAACACCACGTTTATAAGGGGAAGGGCTTTATTCACCAGCTGGGAGCTTACGGCATAGAAGAATTCTAAATAACTGTGCTCCCCGACTAGCTTGGTCTTTCCCTTTTTATTGACAGTCAAAAAGTTCCACCCCACAGGTAACCTTCTCATTGGCCAGTTTGAATCAAGCAGGAGATGCTATTCCAGCCCCTAAAGCGCTACAGGATTTCACAGAACTTGGAAATTTCCAAGTTCCAGGAAGTTTACAAATTCCCAAGAGCTGACTCACCATGGAGAGGACCCTGCAGGTGTATTCTTGTGGTCTCCTTGAGAAGACCTATTCTCCTAGATCTCACCCTTCTCAGGTATCCTCTCTCACTGGAACCACTAGAAATTAGAACAAGCAAAGAAGGATTCTCCCCTATAATCTCCAAAGGAAGTATGGGTCTACTAACACTTTCTTTTGAACTTCTATCCTCCAGAAGTGTGAGGGAATAAATTGCTGCTGTTTTAAGCCAGAAAGTACTAGTTTGTGGTACTTTGTTACAAGAGCCCTACGCAGAGCCTATCAGCCAAGGTAGATAGGCTGATCCCTCCACGGCCCTCCAATTCAGGACAGAACACCCACAGGTGGACCATCTTTGCGGCTTCTCCCAGATCACCAAAGAAGAGAGGAGCCTGGAGGCAGCCCAGTCAAGGGAACATCAACACAACCATCCCTACGTGGGGGGATCAGAAGAAAAGGCAGGTTAAGATCTTTGGACCTTTGATCAGTTTAGATTACATAAATTAAGATATCTGCCCTGCAGGGATGAAACCTGCTTCCCCATACCCTTTTCTAAATATACTTTATCAGACCATTCCAGACATTCCTTTATCCTGTGTTCCAGATTACCCCACCCTCATGGGAGTGGAGCTTTCCCTCTTATCCTATTTTTTGAGTACAATAAAAGACCCCTGAGAGGACGGTGCCTGTGGCTCAAAGGAGTAGGGTGCTGGCCCCATATACCGGAGGTGGCAGATTCAAACCCAGCCCCATCCAAAAACTGCAAAAAAAAAAAAAAGAACCCTAAGAAATTGGATCAGTGCTGCATTGCCTCAATTAGTGCATGAGACAATGTATGCTCTCCAACCTCTCAGACTTCATATATTAAGTTGGCGTGAAGTCTCCTTCTTCCTTCAGTGCTGTCTCCCTTGTCGGCCCCCAGACTGGGCCAGGATCCCCCCCCGGAACCCTGAAACCCTAAGAAACTACTACAATTTGGAGTACTATGTGCCCGAAAAAAAAGAAAATACCCAAGAAATAATAAGGACATATCAAAAGGACACAAGAGCCATCTTGAAGGACTCCAACTGGCCAAAGGAATGATGTTAATGGATGATATCCCAGTGAATAAAGCAGAAATCCATGAGTCTAAACTAATATGAACACATGAATATTGAGATAGGCAAGCCACCGGGCTCTGAGTGTCCTGACATGTTCTTGTTCAGTACCTGGGCCATTTCTAAGGACTGTGTGTGTACCAAGCCACTTTCATAGATGAAATATCATCTCTCCAACCCATGACAAAGAACAGGCTTGCTTCTACCTGCCATAAAAGTGGCAAATCCCTATAACTCAGTGATCCTTTCCTATAGCACAACCCACTGCACATGCAGAAATGCAATGCGGGCCACCTGCATCATCCCTGTGGGACTTGAGGGATACAAAAAAATCAATGCAAACCAAATGAAGCTCATACAGTTTGCCATGCCATGAATAATAAAGTCCTTTGGCTATAACCTAGAAATCTTTTGCCTTCTGCCATCATTTAAGGAATAGTAATAACTTATTCGCTTGCAAATAGGGTAAAATCTCAGACCTTTCACAGTTCTTGACAATGAATGAATAAATAAAAGGAGGGGAAAGCATTCCCTAATAGGGGAATGCTAAGTAAGTGTAGAAGCAATTAGAGTTAGAAAATCATGAACTAATGTTTCAACTAGTGGATAAGATCTGATTAGGAAAAGGATACCTATATATAGTCTCAAAGTATCTCCCTACAAATTACTCATTAATTACAAAGAAAAAAAAAAAAAAACTAAGTTCAGTAGAAAAATCCAGCAGACACTGCCTTAACCAAGCGATCAAAGTTAACATTACCAATACTGGGACAAATAATATGTACTACCTGATGTAATTCATTGAGAAGGCCAAAATCTGTGATATTCCTCCCCAAAATTATTGCCTGACCCTAGTCATAAGGAAACATCAGACAAGCACAAAATGAGAAACACTATACAAAACAATTGACCAATCGTCTTCAAAAACATCACCAAGTGATGTGGTGCATGGTTGTAGTCCCAGCTACTTGTGAGGCTGAGGTGGGAGGATTGCTTGAGCCCAGGAGTTCAAGTGAGTTCAGCTTAGAAAACATAGTGAGATTCCATCTCTCTAAAAAAATTGGGGTAAAAATCATGGCCAAGAAAGAAAAAGAAAAACTGTGAAACTGTAATAAAAGATGACTCAAACAGATAGGACAACTAAATACAATGCACAATCCTGGATTAGATGTGAACCAGAATTTAAAGAAATAATTATAAAGGATGTTTTTAAAATAAAAGATAAGGTTCGATGTCTATAGCTCAGGGGTTAGAGCACCGGCCACATACACCAGGGGTGGTGGGTTCAAATTCCACCCGGGCCTGCTAAACGACAACAACTACAACAAAAAAATAGCCGGGCATTGTGACAGATGCCTGTAGTCTCAGCTACTTGGGAGGGTGAGGCAAGAGAATCGCTTAAGCCCAAGAGTCTGGGGTTGCTGTGAGCTGTGACACCACAGCACTCTACCAAGGGCGACATAGTGAGACTGTCTCAAAAATAAATAACAAATAAATAGATAAATGACAAATTTGAATATGGCCTGTAGATCTGAAAATAAAACTAAATGCTAAAATCTATTATATTGATAATTATGGTGTGGTTAGAGTTTTAAATTGTGCACCACCATGGATAACATGATGAAATCTCACGCCACCCTACTTCATCCTGCCCAGGATGTGAAATCATCTCTTTGTCTAGCATATTCACGCTGAATACATTACTGGGTATTAGTCACTTAGTTACCCTTATGGTGATCAGATCTACTGTCATGGTATCACAGTGCCTATGTTCAAGTCACCCTTATTTTATTTAATAATGACCCCAAAGCACAAGAAAAGTGATACTGGCAATTTGGAAGTAGAAGTCATAATTTCTTCCTTTAACTGAAAAGGTGAAAGTTGTCAATTTAAGAAAAAAAAAAAAAAAAAAACTGGCTCAGCACCCATAGCACAGTGGTAATGGCACCAGCCACATACACCAAGGGAGCTGAGTTCTAACCCAGCCCAGGCCAGCTAAATGACAATGACAACTCCAACAAAAAATAGCCGGGTGTTGTGGTGGGTGCCTGTAATCCCAGCAACCTGGGAGGCTGAGGCAAGAGAATTGCTTAAGCCCAAGAGTTTGAAGTTGCTGTGAGCTGTGATGCCACAGCACTCTGCACCAAGGATGATGCCACAGCACCCTACCAAGGGTGACATAGTGAGACTGTCTCAAAAATAAATAAAAAATCATAAGCTAAAACTAAGACTTACAGTAATAACACATCTCTCCATGAAATTCTGAACAATAAAGAAATTCTTGCTATCACTATTACACCTCAAACCTCAAAACACTTCAAAAGTTATTGCCACAATGACAAATAATTAGTTAAGATGGAAAAGACATTAAGTTTGTGGGTAGAAGACATGAACAGGAACGTTTTCCAATTGATGGCAATGGGGTTTGGTACTATCCATAGTTTCAGGTACCTACGGGGGGTCTTGGAACATCCACCCTGAGAATTGGGGGTAGGGGAACTACTATGCAAGAGAAGGTTTATGTACATAGGAAATAAACACTCAAGTATTTAGTGATAAAAGGATATGATGTGCTCAACTTATCTCAAATAGTTTAGAAAAATTTCTTCAAATGTGTGTGTTACATACTCTGTGTGTGCACCCATGTGTGTGTGTGTGTTTGTAAAGAAAGATAGACTATGGTAAAGCAAACATAACTGGTGAATCTGGGGGGGAGGGCCTGTGGCTCAGTGGGTAGTGTGGCGGCCCGATATACCGAGGATGGCGGGTTCAAATCCAGCCCCAGCCAAACTGTAACAAAAAAATAGCCAGGCATTCTGGCGGGCACCTGTAGTCCCAGCTGCTCAGGAGGCTGAGGCAAGAGAATTGCCTAAGCCCGGGAGTTGAAGGTTGCTGTGAGCTGTGACGCTAAAAAAAATAATAATAATAAACAATAAATTTTAAAAATTGGTGAATCTAGATAAAGGCCATATAGAAATTTCTTGTTCTAAAAAATAATAATAAATAAAAGAAATTTCTTGTTCTATTCTTGAACCTTTTAAAAAAAATTATCAAAATAAAAATTTACCTCATTTCCCTAGAACCAAATAAATAAAGGCAAAAGAACTGCCTTGATTATACTAGATAATGAACAACACACTCTTAAGATGAAATATAAAAGAAAACATGGTCAAAGAGTTGCATTTAAAAGTATTATTCATTTTATACTTCAAGGTACCACGTAGCTTTGACAAAAAAAGTAATTACTTTTATTTGAATATCTTATATGCATACATATATAAAAATTTATGTTAAAGATATATTTCAAATGTCAGCTCTAAAACAGACCAGCAAAGTAGTTTAGAATGGGGCTTTGGGCTACTGGGAGGCTGAGGCAAAAGAATTGCTTAAGCCCAAGAGCTTGAGGTTGCTGTGATCTGTGACACCACTGTGCTCTACCAACAGCAACACAGTGAGACTCTGTGTCCAAAAACAATGGGGCTTTGGACTCACAAACTTAGGTCTAAGTACCATCATTTGTTTGCTGGCTAATTTTAGGCAAGTTCCTAAACCTCTATGCCTAAATTTCTTCATTTTTAAAATGTAGTTAACAATAGTTTCTCTTAAGATTTTTGTGATGCTATCAAAGGTCAACACATGCAAAGAACTCAGCATTCAGAATATGATTCTTGCTCTTATTTTTTTGAAACAAATATCAAAAGAAAATTATTCTTATTCAGATAATGAATTGAATACCAAATCTTTTCTGAGATTGAGCTTATGATCTGTCTCTTACCAATCTAAGAGCAAAGGAAAAAAAAAAGCTATGAGCCAAAGGAACCAGCTCAGAGTGTTTAAACTAAAAATTAAAATGTAAATAAAATATAAAATTCCTTTTTACAACTAGATTCTGTTATTTTTTAAGTTACATAATTTTAATGAATCATTGTTTAATATATTAACACATTAAGTTTTAAGTTTATTACTTCATGTATAATTCATTAAAGAATATGAAAATATCTTTGATTCTACTTATCCAAGAGTATGTTCAATAGATAAGATGTAGACATTTTTACATTTTTATTCTTTTTTCTTTTTTTTTTAGACAGAGTCTCACTCAGTTGCCCTGGGTAGAGTGCTGCGGCATTATAGCTCACAGAAACCTCAGACTCTTAGGCTCAAGCAATCCTCTTGTCTCAGCCTCCCAAGTAGCTGGGAATACAGGCGCACGCCACAAAACATGGCTAGTTTTACTATTTTTAGTAGAGATGGTCTCTTACTCTTGTTCAGAATGGACTTGAACTCCTAAGCTTAAGCAATCCACCCGCTTTGGCCTCCCAGAGTGCTAGGAGCACTCAGGCATGAGCCGCTGCATCTGGCCTATATTTAGATATTTTTAAAAAGCATCTTGAACACCTGCTTGGATTTCCATAAGGAAGAAACTATCTAACTACAGGGAATCTGCAAGCATTTTTTAGAGTCATAGTTAATACATTTTTACTGAGTAATTAAGGTGTGGAAGGTAAGAAATCATAAATTCTGTCATTTATTAGAATTTATAAACTCAAATGACTTCAGAGTCCAGGCATCAGCAATAGCCAAGTGTAAATCAATAGGGAAGAATGAGTTCACAATAACTGGATTCTGCCTAAGGCATTCAAATTCAAGTTTTGTCTTATTTTCAAACACTGTGCCATATGTAGTCAGGCTGAGTGCATCTAAGGGAGCCCCTGGTCTGCTTTGACCACTGAATTTCGAATTTAAGACCTTAATACCTTATGATACACATTTGTATACATACTTGGTATTTTATAAAAGTAATAAATGATTTCTAAAAATGAAATTCATGCACATTAAAAACATTAGGAAATTTTTCAATGACTTCCCAAAGGTAATCAGGCAATTATATCATATTCTAGGTTGGTTATTTCTCCCCTTGTACCTTTTTTTTTTACTTTTTTTTTGAGACAAAGCCTTAAGCTGTCGCCCCGGGTAGAGTGCCATGGCATCACAGCTCACAGCAACCTCCAACTCCTGGGCTTAGGAGATTCACTTGCCTCAGCCTCCCAAGTAGCTGGGACTACAGGCACCTGCCACACACCTGGATATTTTTTGGTTGTAGTTGTCATTGTTGTTTGGCAGGCCCAGGCTGGATTCCAACCCACCAGCTCTGGTGCATGTGGCTGGCGCCTTAGCTACTTCAGCTACAGGTGCTGAGTCCCCTTGTACTCTTAATTAAGAAACACCTTTATATGTCATAATATATAATCTTTTAATGTATCTAAAACTTTGAGACTTTAAGATTTCATGACTGATGGAACAAAATTCCTTCACACTATTAACAACTATGTACCTATGAAATAATTCAATTATCAGAGTAACAGCTTCCCTACAACTGGTCACCGTGAGTCTGGGAAGGTAAGACTCCAGGCATCTCTGGCTGGTGGCATCTGCCTATAATCATCCCTTTGAGGACACAGGGAGTCAGCAAGAGACTTCTGGACCCCAAGAGGAGGACAAAAACAGTGGAAAACTGGCAAGTGATTGTGTGTATTCCATCGGTCTAATCCTGCTGGCAGCTGTAAGTACAGCAGCAGTGAGAACTGCAAACTGGAAAGGCCTTACCTGTGAACTGTTTTGGTGTTTTTGGACTTGGCACTCAGTTGAACTGCCTTGGGAAGAGCTTAGGCAGAAGTGTGGAGAACTTTGGGTGTTGTCTAGGGCCCCAGACTGAGCCACTGAGCCAAACAGAGCTAATAGTGTTCAGCTATGGGCCACAGGGAGCCATTCTGAGAGAATTGCCCCACAAGCTCTGCCCTAAGGGCCACAGAGCAAGGATGGGGCGGGAGCTAGTAATCTAGTGACTGAGCAGCCTAAAGGCAGCCTAAGCCATCTTACAGTCTGAACCCTCAGGGGCAGAGTGAGACCAGTTTAGGCACTCTGGGTAAGTGGATAGGCACTTCAGCAATGATCCCAGCGACAAGCATTTTCCTGGGAAAGCCTCTGCTTAGCCAAGTTTAGAAGTTTAAAATGCCCTTTAAGAGGGCTGAAGAGAGATTTAGGGTCTCCAACCTGTGGAGTTTGAGAAATCAGCAGAGGCCTCGAGTTGTATCAACATTATGATTAACATCTCATACCCCAGAAGACTACCTGTTGCTCAGACAATATTCAACAAGATATATATACTGCTTTGTTTTTTTGTTTGTTTTTTATTTTTTTGTTGTTTTTTAATTTCAACCTTTTCCCTACAGATTTTTTTACTTTTTTTTCCTTTCTTTTCTTTCTCCATTTTTCTAGTTTAAATACAATTTCCCATTGCTGTCTTTTTCAATAATTAGAACTTCATTTTTGCTAGTGCTTCTACCCCTATTATTTGGTTTTTCACCCAATTTTATCCAGTAAAGTTTTCTGTTTGCTTGTTTTGGTTTGATTTATGCCATTTTTGTCTTTCCCCTCTACTTGGTGGAGGTGAGGTACTGTGTCCGATCAGATTAGCAAAGAGCTGCTGACCTCAAGGGAACCACCCAACCAGGCATCCCCAGAGGTTGGGGTTTTTTTAAGGTTGTGTCAAAGTACCCTACTGTATATCTATACTGTACCCTTCTGTCTCCCTCTTTCTGTACCTCTCTTCTTTTTGTCAATATTCCCCTTATCCACCCACTCTCCTTTCTCTATTTTCTTTTCTTTCTTTCTTTTTCTTTCTTTTATCCCTTCTTGCTCTTCAACCTTCTCATCCTTCTGGTCCTATACCAAAAGGACTCATTGAAACCTTAGTCCACAAGCATGGGAACTTAAAGAGCAAGAGGAAGTGAAAGGAAAATGAGGGCAAAGAAACAAATAAAAGAAATCACTCATGAAAAAGTACCAGCAGAAAACTCCTGGCAACATGAAGAACTAGTCCAGAGCAACCCCTCCAAGGGACCATGAGGTAGCTAATGCAGAGGATTCTACCTATAAAGAAATGTTAGGAATCACAGAAAGGGAATTTAGAATACACATGATGAAAACAATGAAG
>CAUYPK010030120.1:0-18273 GCA_963574355.1 Loris lydekkerianus
CCACACCTACAGTGCATCTTACAAGGGTACATGTGAAACTTACTAAATGTAGATTATAAATGTTTTAACACAATAACTAAGAAAAAGCCAGAAAGGCTATGTTAACCAGTGTGATGAAAATATTTCAAATTGTATATAAAACCAGTGCATGGTACCCCATGATTGCATTAATGTACACAGCTATGATTTAATAATAAAAAAAAAGATGGAAAAAGGAACAGAATATAATTAATTTTCCCCACAAAATACATGTTCATAGAATACTATTGAGCCATAAGCATTGACACGTGGGTCATAAAACTAGGAAAGGGGCATAGTTGTCTGTAGAGAGATGTGCTATAGACCTTTGCATTTAATAGTATATATTGAACTTTCCAAAACTTTCTGTAATTACATATTGTTCTCTCCTTTCTAGAAGAGCCTACCACACAAACTGGTATGTGAAATCCAGTACAGAGAATGCATAAATAAAGAACCATGTGAATATAGAAAAAGGAATCATTGAACTTTCTTCTGGAGCATTTACAAATAAGTCCCTATGGTATTTAACTTGGACCTTAAAGATGAATTGTATTTTTGACAAAATTGGAAGAAAAGGTTACATGACATAGGGGAAATAGTGCAAATCTATGGTTCTTTTGCTTATGTCCTAAATCTCATGGCCTTTTGTGTTCTTTACAATCATGCCTGAGGGCTCACTAAATGATTATGCATCCGCCTTACAACTGGGTTTACATAGATGAGCACAACTTGTCTCACCAGTTACTGTCCTTTGGACTGTCTGCTAGAAAGGCAGGGCCATCTGCTCTAACAGACATTACCCAAATAACAGCAGTGATGCCAAAGGCTTTTTCTTTCTCCTCTGACCTATTTAGTTTTTCATAAACCAACATTTTCTCCCCTTCCTTACCATGTTATGTTAAAGCACTCAGTCTTCTCCTCCTTTCTTTCTGTCCCGTGATATTCCTTTTGCTTTTAGGAAAACAGCCACAGAGCTGAGTTATGGCACTCCTAAATCCTCCTGAAATCCATATGCAATCATCTGTTTATTAAGGTTAAATGAGGTCAACTGATACTATAAAATCTTGATTAAAATTTTGTTACATGTGAGTAACACTTCTGGTTAATTGAATGTTCAGGTTAATTGAGGGTTAAATGGGAGATTTAATAAAATCGCCATAGCACTTATCTTTATCTCTTTTATGGCGCTGATCACATTGTACTATGCCTTGGCACTTTCGAAATTCATGTCTTACCTTCCCTCATGGACTAAAATCTGAAGGTTGAGTTTTGCCTTATACTGGTCTATAATTTAATGTGACCCAACTTATTATATCTTAAAGGCAGTGACATAATCTTCATCATCATCACTATCACCCTTGCCACTGTGTCACAGCTAATAGCATAGTCTCTGTAGCTAGACAGCCTGGGTTTGAATGCTGTCTCTGACATTGACAGTTCTGTGGGCTTGTGAAAATTACTTAACCTCTTAGTGCCTCATTTTCCTCATTTATGCATAGGGGATAATAGCAGTAATTACCTCGCAAGGCTATTGCGAAGATTGAGTCAATAATTATACGTGCTTAGTAAACAAGGCACTTTACTAATTATTCAACATGTTTGTTCCCATCTGACCTCAAAGGAAGATGCCATTACCTGATTTTATACATGAGGAAAGTAAAATATAGAGAAGTTAAATAACTTACTCAAGGTCATCTAGCTAGTAAGCAGTAGAGCCAGATCTGGATCAAGGAAGTTTGACTTGAAATTATATATCCCTAACATCTTCTAAAATCATATTTTAATACCTCCAAAATGGCCATGCTCTTGAATCTGCTCAATTATGGGAAAACATTTACTCCTAGTGTTACACATCCATCACAGTCAGCACAGACCCCTGCTCATTATAACTGAGAAAGCCAGGTGGACGAGGGCTTCATCATGACCCATGACCTGTGCTCCCAGGACTGTTGCAGTAGTGGGAGTGACTACAGTATATCTCCCTATAGCCCTTCAAGGCTAGCACATCACTGCCATTCATATTTTATTGGCTAACATGAGTCACATAGCCACATCTAATTTCAAAGGGGCAAAGAAAATGCAGCCCCACCATGACCCACTTCTTCCATGAACAAGAGAGCTAAAAATACTTCATAAATTTCCATAGATACCATACCCAGAGACTGTCAAATTACCAGGCAAATCCTGGGCACCAAGATACGAGGTTATATAGGTAAGTATACAAAGTAAAAAAAAAGTTATATTATTAATCTAGAGAAAAATCTCTCAATATTGGCATTATTCACATATTGAACCAGATAATTCCTTGTCATAGGGGGATGTCTTCTACATTGTGAGATACTTAGCAGCTTCTCTGACCTCTATTCATTAGATGCCAAGAGCACCATCCCTCCCCTAGGTGTGACAATCAAAAACGTCTCTAGTAATTGCCACTGGGAAGCAAAATCACCCCAATTGAGAGCCACTACTCTAACATCTCCTCATTTGTACCCAGAAACTTTTTCAGTCTCAAGAAAGTCCTGATTACACTATGACCCCATTGCATAATGAAGACTTTGTAGAAGATTTTGGAGATTGGAAAACAGCCTGAGAAGGTCACTGGCTTGCCAAAAGTGATGAGTTTTGAGTTTGAACAAGAACCTCAGTCTCCTAAATATTTTTGCTATATCATATTTCCCAAACTGTTTTTTAGGTTTTTACAGTGACTTTATACACAGCAAAGTTCTTCAGTGACTCCACCTCAAATTGTCAGTCTCTGTAATTTTTGGCCTATTTATTTCTCTTGGCCCTCTATGGAAGTCAGCAACAGCTGGTCATCATGTTCCATGTAATAACTTTTCATATATTTGAAGACTGTTATTAAACCATCCCCAAGCTTCTCTTTGCTAGGTAATTGTTATGCTCAACCATGTGCCAGGAATTGTGCAAAACCTGGGAGAAGACAGAATCTCCAAACTAATGTTTGTGTAATAAAATTGAAGGAAAACAATTGAAGAAAAACTGAAAAATGAGGCTAACATCAGAGACTGAGTTTTCAGAGTTTTTCTCTTTTTCTTTCCTTCTTTTTTTGGTTTATTATAGTTATTGTAGCTGACCTGAAAATATTAATGTATTACTGTGGAAATTAATGCCCTAATTAAGATTTTTTAGTACTTTTAATCTTAATGGTATTTTAATGAAAATCCAATGATCACAAGATACCAAGTCTCTGCTTGTCACATCTCGGAGTATGACCAGGCATAATCCAGTTAACTGCACCAGCAGCGATGAGAAGCCATGGCATTGAACAAGAACTTCTCATAGTAATGTATAACTTGGACTGATGAAAACTACCATTTATTCTGTGCTTTCCATTTTCCAGGCTAGATGCTTCTAAGAGATTTATAAGAAATACCTCTTTTAATTTTTGAACTCTGAGAGGTAGTTGCCCTTATTATCCCCATTTTACAGAATTAAAATTTAAAATTTTTACATTTACTTTAGATCAGAGAGGTTAATTAACTCACCCAGTGTCACAGAGCTGGCAAGTGGTAAAATTAGAATTGGAAATCAAACAGTCTTCAGAGCCCATGGTCTTAATTGTAATTACACACGGAGCATGGATCATTAATTTTTTGTGTGTATTCAGTGTCTAGCTCCTAGTGTCAGTTCTTAGATGTATTTATTGAATGGATATACAAATGGTGAATGGCAGAGCAGAAATGTGGGACAGCAATACAGGCTGGGGTTCAGTGATAAGTACTATCTGCTCAGGCATCACTGTCCCAGCTCATCTCACCCCACCCCGTGGTGGATTAAATACCTTCTGTAGGAATCAATATTAAATGGTATTTCTCTACCCATGCACTAACCTCACTCTTGTATAATAATAATGGTCTATTTTTGTGCCCATTTCTCCTATGAGAGCAGCGATTCTCAAACAGGGGTTGGCTCACCCCCGAAGAAACATTTGGTAATTTCTCCAGACACGTTTTGGTTGTCTCACTAGGAGAGGCTTTAAGAATCTAGTAGGTAGAAAACAGATGCTGTGAAACACACTGTAATGCACATGACAGCCCTCATGACCATTGTCCAATGTTAATGTCAATTGTGCCAAAATAGAGTCTTCCTATCCTAAACAGAGAACTTCTTCATGGAAGGAACCCCATGTTCAGGATCATCTCTGTGTCGTAAGTGATGGGCACAATGCATCAGTGGAGTGCAGCCGCATAAATCAGACAAGCAGAGAGTGAATGCATGCATGAATGAGTGATAGGAGGACAAGGAAGCAGACTAAGTTTCATTTTTAGAGAGTTTAGGTACTGGAAACCCAGGTACTAGAACAGCTACTTTCAATTGATGTAAATCTCTAGCAGGGTAGCAGAATTTAGAAATGGTGAATTCCGATATAGACCTTATGCATAAAGAAAGAGAAGGGTGATGTTATTTTCATATACTAATCTGTTTTTCTCCTTTATTTTATTTTATCATCTAGCCCTTTTATTTGTATAGCGGCTAGAATATTCCATATCTGCTACCCTTAAGGAAGGAGTAAGAAAATAGAAACAAAAAATAAAAGAAAAACATTACTAACTTTGGAGTTTCAAAAGCCAGCATTCAACTCTAAACAAGTCAGTCGTGTCTAGTTTCCCTATCCTCAAGACTAGATAAAACACTGTCCACCTAGAGCAAGGGGAATATCACAAAAGGGAAAAGAGACTTGGTCCTAAGTTGATGCCTAAGAAATGGCCCTCATAGTCTGTTCCCCTCTTCTCAGTTTTTCATTGGAGCAAGCCAAGGAACCTGAGAACAGGAATGTGCTCCCATCACCCCTATGGATAAACCCCGAGAGAAGGCAAGTTATCAGCATTCCCTTGTACCAGGAATGGTTAAGAATAGAGTAGGAATGACTATATAGCATATCTGGGTAGATCCACCAAACTTTCAAGCCCTCAGTGGCACAGATGGGCCTCCTTGCTCCCAGGTGTGGCCAGTTAGCAGAGTTAGACCTGCAGAGAGGCCCTGAGATTTTTGGAGGGGAGGATTGGGAAACTGGATTAGAATGAAGTTATTTCAGAATGCAAATACTAATAGATTACAGTGACCCTTATCAGCTCTTTCCCACTTATACCATAGCCCCATCTAACCGTGGGGAAAAAGGCGTGGGTAGATTTTAAATTGAATGAGTTCAGCTTCTACCATAAAGAAGGAAATCTCAGAATAGAAATTCAATTCAAGAAAAAATGTAGTTACATTTCTTGCACCATCTGATCTGTGGTATACCATGTATTCACTACAGAAGTTTACCAGATGGTTGCAGCATCTCAGCAATAAATTTGAAGTTGAGGGCAGGCCCTACGTCCCTGAATGGTTACTGATAAGAGCAAAGCACAACTCCAGTATTGGGGGGGTGGTACACAATGAAAGTTATCAATTCAAAACCTCAATCCCTGGAACAAGGCAGAATTCTTGCCACTAGCATTGTATTGCAAGGAGCAGACAAGATCTTAGAAATGAATGGAGCTATTTGGTTCCCCAACTAGGGGATAAGGTCAGCCTAAATCAGCCATGGTTGAGATCTGATGTTCTGCTCTGAGCGTTGGATAGAAATATTTGCAGGACAGAATTTCCTTCAATGGTTAGCCTCAGCCATCAGGAATGAAGTGAGTGGAGTTTACAAATGGGGTCACATGGCCTCAGTTCTGAGGAGGGAGTACATACGTGAAGAAGTTGTCTAAATGATTGACGTTTTGACAACTAAATCTTTTTTTACAAAGACAATGTGAATTACTAGATAAAAATAGTGTCCACAGTACTCAAATTGCATTTCAAAAACCTTGATTTTTTAAAATTAAGCATCTTTTTCAAATAATTTTTCTGTCAAGCATTTTTGCTCCTAATACATCTGACACTTTGGGGGATTTCCATCTGGAAATAAGAATGACTAGAAAAGTATTTCTAGGGTCCCTTTGGGCTTATCCAATTAAAACACCATCACTTTATTCTTTATCAGTTGATGTCAGATTGTGTAACAGTGTCCTTAGGTTCCCCGGAGGTTGCAGGGGTCCTCAAACTTTTTAAACAGGGGGCCAGTTCACTGTCCCTCAGACCGTTGGAGGGCCAGACTATAGTTTAAAAAAAAAACAAAAAACTATGAACAAATTCCTATGCACACTGCACATATCTTATTTTATTTTAAAGTAAAAAAATAAAACAGGAACAAATACAATCACACCGCCTCATGTGGCCCGCGGGCTGTAGTTTGAGGACCCCTGGTAGAGGAATCCCCTGGATCAATGACATGCCCTTCAAAGGCCCTTAAGAGTTTGTCCCTTTCAATTTATCTAGGGCCATCTCCTGACAGTTTTCATTTCTTTTTCTCTGCTCCACCACTCTTCCCTTCTTGAGTTTTCTGACCAGTGTCAGGATGGTATTGCTGAACTAAACCTTAGAGATAGCAGGTTTGATAACTGCCCTCCTCTCCTTTTACAGAGGAAAAATTAAGGGCCAGTTTGGTTATGTAGAAAGCAAACTGGATTTCAGAAGACCTGGGTTCAAGCCCACCTGGACCACTGATTTACTCAGCATCCTCAGACACATTCTTGTTCCGCATCTCCAAAATTTTTAAGTATAAAAACTCTGATTGGCTTATTTTCCGGTCTTTGGTTTCAGTCTGGGTTTTTTTTTCCCTGGTGATCTGGGCAAGAAATGTATTGGCTTTTGTGAGGGGGCTTTTCTGATTTTTGGCTAACCTTGATGGTTAATTCCCTCTGTTGGTCTCTAAGCTCATTCCAATCTCCCCTCCAGTTTGTGTAAAGGTGTCTTCATTGAAAACACCTGCTTGGCTTCACTTGGCTTCACATCATGTTTCAATTCATTTCTGGGGTGGATGCTGCCGGCTCCCCTGGATAATCCACAAGGGCTGGCATCTATTTTGGAATTTGTCTCAAATTCACCTTACAACATTATGCCAGTCAATTAACTTCACGGGGCTCCAGTTTTCATGGGATTAATTATGATAACAACTGCTAGACCTTTTTTTCTGTCTGTTAATTTACTGATTTTTTATAAGGATCAAATTAGTAGAGGACATTGACTCTACCTTAGTGGACTTAACAGTAAAAACTATATCTGTTTGGTGTTTCCTACCAAAGTGTATGCTCTAAGATAGTAAGAGCTATCTTTGCATAAAAAGACCAAAGGGATTAGTAAAAGATGCTGTGGATTCAGGAGCAAGGAGGTTGGTTGGCTTCCAGTCTTGGCTCTGCCACCATTTTGCTCTGGGATGATGACTAAAGCATTTACTGCTTTTCATACTGCCTGGTTTCTTCACCTGCAAAGTGAGAGGCTTTGAATAAGATCCTCTTTTAAGTTTCCTTTTAGCTCTGGCAGCTTATGAATTTTGTACTTCTAGTGCTTAGCTCTGTTCCCTGCCTTTATTAGAGAATTAATAAATGTTTATTGAGCCAAATTTAGTTAATTGCTATTTATTATTAGTCAAGTGTCATTGACTCATCACATCATTTGGGTTTCTGGAAAGATGATTGGTATTTTAAAATTATTTTTAGGAGATATGGCAGTGATCATATTTAATGGCTCTATGGATGGCTGATCGTAGTAGTAATAATAATGATAAATATATACTGAGTGCTTATAATGTTCCAGGCACATACTAGGTATTTTTAAATTTAATTCTCAATGCAATCTTATGAGACAGGTATAAGAATTAACCTCGGAAATATACATATTAAACAATTGGATTTGTTCATATACATATTTAAAATAACTGACTTGAATAATAAAGCTTGTAGTTAGTAGAGCTGGAAGTTGAGCCCTACGCCATCTGTATCCAAACAGGGTTGCCAGATGTAGCAAATAAAAATGCAGTGTGACAAATTAAATTTGAATTTCAGATAAACAATGAATGATTATTTCATTATCAGTAAGTTCCATGCCATTGCACTATCCTCACCTCCCACCCATAAGATAGGTAATACTGGATTATGGATTCAGCCTGTAAAATGGGTTCACCTAAATAAAACCAAATTGAAGTAGAACTCTTGTTTTGTACAGGATACTTGGCATTCTATACAATAGGACTGAAAAGCTGGGTAGAATTTAGTTTAGGTTGTAAAAAGATACAAAATGAAGTTTCCATATTAGGAAGATGGTCCCACATGTTGTCAAATTTTCTCTTATTCTGTATCTTTTCTATCAAATGATTTTAAGTCTTACATTTCTCATGAATCTTCTCTCTACTGCTCAGCATTTCTGTTTAAATTAAAAGATAAAACAACTGAATTTTTCTAATTCAAGTGAAATCTGGAATGATTGCACTGAATGGAGTCAAGCTCTCTTGTGTATCATTTAGAATGTTCCTTCCCTCTGCTTGAGCTGGAATATCTGATATGTCTTATTGCTATGACAATGGACTCTTGTTAGTGGGTGATGCAGACATTTGATCTGTACATTCACAATAAGGGCTCGTGTTCCACCCTCTTTGTTATAATTATGATACCCATGGAATTGGAGGAGTTCCACTTTAATCTAAGAAATTGAATTTACAGCAGGAGGCAGTGTATTTCACTGATTAAGGACATGAGGAAGTCAAGCCTGGACTCCCGTCCACTCATTGCCAATTGGACTCAGTTTCCTCCACTATGAAATAGAGCTAACCACAATACCTACTTCATAGGTTTGTGTTAAGAGGATTCAAGAAGGAATCTACAGAAAATATTTGGCCTAGTATCTGGTAAATAGTCTTTTAATAAATGTGATTGTTTCAGTTACTATTATTTTTATCATTGTTACTAAATTAAAGCAGTTTATTCTAGGGAAACTTAGTCAAGGTTTATGAAGTTGTTTTTGTCACTCAAAAGGAAGGAGAAGGAATTAAAGCTGGAAAGGAAAAACTGGAACCAACAGAAGAGGGTTCCAGTACTAGTTAGTCATCTAGCTGTGGGAATTGAGGCAAGTTGTTTAATTACACTGACCCTCATAGTCATTTCTGTCTGGTATCAATACAAATTAAATTATTCCTCTCCCTGATAGACGTGGTGATGATTAACTGAGATAATACACATGAGATACCTTGAATATTGGGAGCCCTATAGAGATGCTCACCTGAGCTCCTTTACTAAAGCATTTCTTTCCCCTGTGAGAGACGGGCTGTCATCTGCCATGAGGCTGAGCGGTTATTTGCCAAGGCCAAACATAGGCATCATATTTTGATTTTGTGAGAGGTATAATTGTTTGGTTAATTTTGTAAGTGGAAAATTCTATCCTTTTTTAGGTGCATGTACTTGGACAGATCTCTCTGTGACACAGCTTCTGTAATTGTAAAGTGGGCTGGAAGGAAAAAAAAAAAAACCTTTCATGGAATTGTTGTAAAAGTTGAATGAAATAACACACCTAAAGCATGTGGCACAATAACAGGGAAACATTTAAAAAGTTGGATATTTATTACTAATAAGTTCTTTCTGTATTTCCATCTGTTTGCCGTAGTATTATCTGAGGTTACCCTCACAATGTCTGGTTTGTTGGTTTGTTTTTGAAGCATTGGAATTCTGTAGCTATAATTGAGTGTAGCCGCCAGTGAATGTTTTCCTCAGAGAACTCTGCATCTATTCTCCAAGTCTAGGCTTCAAATATCAGGAACTACTATTCCACTTTTTAACATGTAACCATATGCTTTATATAAAAATCTAAATACGTACATTAAAATTACATTTTCAGAAAGAAACACTGTTCTGCAACAGGAAATGAGACAAGAATTGTGTGCACAATTAGACAGTGATCTCATATCTCAGATTTAAGGCAACTCATTATTTTTCTCTTTTCTTCATTTGATATCCCTGGTCTGAAATTGGGTACTTTCCATTTGGGTTCTCCCCCTGGTGTCACAACCTTGTGATCCTTTAGCTGCCAGCTTGGAGGGTTAATTAGTGATTCTTGGCTATTAAATCAAAGCCCTTTCTCTTTCGCACCATTAAGAGACAAGCTTCTGATCTCTATTCATCTCCTCCCTCTGAGATGAATGGGAACAATGGAAATTCTTTGAACCTTGGAACACAACCCTCTGGCTTGCTCCCTGGCTCCCTGGTGAGAACAGAACTTGGAGGGTGCTGTGGGGCAGAGGTCAGGTTTCTTCAGTTGCCATGCTGCTCCTTCTCTCACGTAGCAGTTCTTATTTACTGACAGTCCCCTGGAAGCATTCAAACCCAGTCTAAGTGCCCATCTGAGGTAGACTACAGACATCAGACGGTTGGAAGTAGGTCACATTTTAAAGTCCCTACCATAGTTCCATGGCCAATGTCCAAGCTAGATACTCATTAGAGTCCTGTAACTAAGCAACAGAAAACCCAAATCAGTTTTGCTTTCACAGACTAGATTTTAAATCATATTCTTTTAAAACTTATGAGCATTCTTTCTCAGAAATTAACCAATAACATCAGGTTTTTAACATTTGAGATAAGGTTGTTTCTCCTTATGGCTTTACAAAAATTGGTTCCCTGAAGCCAATTTTTCTGCTGGTTCAAATTCATTGTTCTACCAAGAAAGACCTAGATTATCATGAAGCTAAAATCCTATAACTATCTGATATGAAGTCAAGACACTGGAGCTTTCAGATTTTTTGGTGGGAATATAAAATAACATGGCACAACTACATTGGAGAACTATTTGGCAATTTCTTAAAAAATTAACATACCACATGATCCAGTCACTCTATTCCTGGGTGTTTATACAATAGAAATAAAAATATATAGCTATCCCAAACTTGCATTCCAATGTATAGCTTTATTTATTATAGCCCCAAATTGGAAAAACTGTGTTCATCACAGACTAATGGATAAATAAACTATGGCATATCCATTAAATGGAATACTATTTAGCAATAAAATGGAATAAATTACTTATATACACAACTTAGATTAATCTCAAAGAAAGGTACTAACTAAATGAAAGAAATCTGAAATAAAAGATTATGTACTATATGATTCCAATATGAAACTCTACAACCATCAAAATGAATCCATAATGGTGATTTCAGATAGAAGTACATGGGAGGGAGAATTGACTGCAGAGAACCATGAGGGACCTTTCTGAAATTATAGAAATTTTCTTTATATTAATGGAGGTTGTCTTTACAGAGGTGTATACCTCTGTAAGATGCAGCAAAATGTATACTTGAAAGAATGCACTTTATTGTTTGGAAGTTATACCTTAGTAAAAATGATTTTAAAAGGAAAACATTTGTTATAACCACAGTTAGATGAGTTTTGAAATAATAATGGTGCTATTTTTCATATATTTCTAATCATATGATAAACAGGTTGAGTAAATGGTAGGGCTGTGAAGCATAGAATCCAGAAATAGATTTGAATAAAACCTGAAGAGCGAATTTGGAAGATAATCTATGACTTCTCATCGCATTATGTTCCAGTAACACAGATGTTGTTGGTCATCAACTCCTTAAAAAACAAAACAAAACAAAAAAAAACCCTAGCAGTGTTGCAGATGTATCAGTCTCATCCTAGCTAAAACTTATATTATTGGTTCACAGAGTTTGTGATACACTGCCCAAATCAAACTTCATAGAATGAAACATTATTTTCTAGATGATTTTTATTCTTATTAGAAACACCAATTCTCTTTTGTGTACATAATTTAAATTATTTATATTTGGTTAATTTGAGGAAGGAGATTTTGAATGATAAAATTAAAAGTAAGCAAATCAAAGAGTTAACTCTGCAGTGGATTGTAATATTAAAACCAGTTTGAGAGACTGGAAGTTCTTGGTTCAAATCCCAGGTATGTTACTTATAAGCTAGATGATCCAAGGCACATTACTTAATCTCTCCAACCCTCAGATTATGTACTTGTAAAATGGAAACAAAACACAATCGCAGAATGGAATAAGGATTAAAAGAGATTATATTTATGAAGGATGTGGTATAATTTGTGGCATATATAATAGTAGGAGAGATACTCTTTGTATGTTAATGGTAAGAAAACAATAGTAGCTTATTAACAAGAAAAACTGCAGTGGAAAGGCAGAGAGCTATAGTTATTTTTCCTGAGTAGGGAA
This sequence comes from Loris lydekkerianus, assembly GCA_963574355.1. Lineage (NCBI taxonomy): Eukaryota > Metazoa > Chordata > Mammalia > Primates > Lorisidae > Loris > Loris lydekkerianus. The sequence continues at coordinate 12,089 of CAUYPK010030120.1, forward strand.
AGGCTCAGTAGATTCCAATACAAAACAGCACAACATTTTCATATAACCATTTCCTTTTTAAAACAAAGGTCTATCCTGACTATCTGAGAAGGACAGATCAGGAACAAGGAACCTGGAAGGGCATTTGCCTGATCATTTACTCATGGATGGGCATCTTTTGACAGCTAAAGGAAACTGACTACTAAAGCTTTTGATAGATAATGGTCTGGAGACTATATAATTTTTATTTTTCTGTAAGCATAAGGCTTCCATCTGTACAAGATGGAAGTTTTCTTCTTAAGTGTGAAGATGAACTATTAAGATGGTATTAATTGCCAATAGAAAAATCTAATGTCTAGTAGAAAATTATCTGCAAGTTCTTAGAATTGTGTTTCTTTAAATAGTGCCTCTTATCAATGATTTATATGTAGTAATAGAACATTAATTGATGGTTCTCTTCAGCACTTTCAGTAGGAATTTTTTTCTACAAAAACTTAACCAGATAGAAAAGCCCACAACATACTGTTTGTTGCATGGCAGATGGAAAGACCACGAGGTCATATCTGACCTATTGCAGTTCACCAAGTTTAAGTACACAGTAAATACAGGCCGAATATCGGTTGGGAAAACAAACACCACCTGGGATTAGCAGTGTTGTCAAAAGAAATCTAAATGTAAATGGACAGAAACAGAAACAGAAGGACAATTTAATTAGTTTTAATAGAGCCAGCTCAGCTGCTTAGACCAAGGGTCAGCAAACTTTTTCCAAAAGAACCAGGTAGAAAGTATTTTCAGCTTTTCAGGCTAAATGATCTCTTTTGCAGTTTACTCAACTCTGCCATTTTTGAGATACAGCAACCACAGACAGTACATAAACAAATAAGCATAGTTATGTTCCAATAAAACTTTATTTATGGACAACAGAAATTTGTTTCCTAGGACTTTCATGTGTCACAGATTCTTTTGATATTTTTAAACATTAAAAAGTATAAAAAATATTTTTAGCTTGCAGGCCATATCTTAACATGTGAATAACTGGATTAGGACATGCAAAAGCAGGCTTCTGGGTGGGGCATCATTCTCATAGGAAGGCATAATTGTCCAAAGGGCTTAGTTTGCTTTTTCTTGCAGAATACTTTGTGCCATTATTTGTCTCTTCTCAGCCTAGTTACCTGTCTTTCATATATGAACCCTCAATGCAAAGTATGCTTTGCTCTCATTTTAATTATTACAACTCAAGAAGATAGTATCATTATTAATCCCCATTTTCAAATGACAAAAGTAAGGCTCATTAGTGTCCAATACTTTGACTACTTTTAAATGGCCATAAGGATACAGAGCTAGAATTTGAACCAGATGTCTTGCTGACCGGAGTCCTTGCTCTTTCTGAAGGTACTGGAGTGTGACCATTAACTGCATCAGGAAGCATAGTTCCTAGCCCTTAGCAGACACATTGGTTTATCCCCTAACACAAAGAAAGGGTATCTGCCTTTTCTGGCTGTTGCTTTTCAAGGAAGCTCAGCAAATAATTCAAACATCGAAGGAAAATTTTCTTGGCAATTTGGATACTGTGAAATCCTTCCCCCAAAGCACTTGTCTTTTCAGGATGTGGCTATTGGGAAAGAATTTTCCATTCTCCAAGGAGGAAAAAAATAAAGTTAGTACAAAGGTAGTTCTCACTTGCAGCTAATTTTCTAACAGAACTTTAAATTTGCAACAAGTACATGCAATTGGATTGGACTGGCAGAAAGCTGATAAATCAGATCACATCATTCTTTGGCTTATGTTCTCCCAATGGATTTGTTTTATGCTTAAAATAAAATTCCAGTTTCTTACAATAACCTGCCAGGTCCTACCCATCTAACACTATCTCTGCTACCTTCTCTTCATATGCTCTTTAACTCTCCAGCTGCACTGGCTGGATTTCCTTTGCACAAAGTCTTTCCCTATCCCTGAAAAACTTTCTTTCCAGTCTGTACATAGCTGATTTCTTCTTGTCTTGTAGGTCTCAGTTCTTACATCTATTCCTTAGAGGTGTCTTTGCTCAGTGCCCATTTATTGCCATCTTCTTCCTTGTCAGCCTCTGCCTAAACCAATACCCTGTTTTATTTTCTTCTTGGCACTTATAACTATTTGAAACAATCTTATCAATGTCCATATTTGCTTGTTTGTCTGTCACTTTCCACTTGCATGCCAGACCCAAGAGAGCAGGGCCTTGTCTCCTCTAGTTACCTCTGTATCTCTAGGGCCTATTGCAGGTGCTCTGTAAATGTTTGCTGAATGAAGCATGAAAGCTATTCTGGAGATAAAAACCACCAGGCCTTACCTTGATTATGACATTATTAACTCATTTTAGGCTCTTCTCAGCCTTGGATGCAGCAGACATATGAGAAAGCTCTGGAGGTCTTCTTGGTCAATGAATGTCAGCTCAGATTTATTCTATCCAAGGCTCAAATTCATGTACTAATGTGTGACCTGTTGACAAGTTTTAGTTTCTTCAAATATGTCTATGGCAAAAAATTGCACAGTATATTGCAAGATGCACTATTGATTCATAAGCCCCCAGTAGACATACACACTATTCAGAATGCATAATTTCAGGCAGCACTTTTTTCACCTGGGATATGGCACATTTGGATAAAATCTAAGTATGCTCAACTAGGTACCTTATCTAAATCTGGGTATGAAGAATGCAAGTAAAATTAGCATTTCATGAGCAAAAGTGGGGTACGGCTAGGAAGAGGTGTTGGTAGCATCTGGAGTGTGGGAAAGGCAAAAGTACAGTGCTGAGCTCCAGCTTCCTTAGAGCATCAATGTATTGTGTCAAAGCTATTGAAATCCTAAGCTTCAATTGTCTTTTCAGAAGTAACAAGACACACACCATTTATTGAGGGCATGTAATGATCTAGTAGTTGAGAGAAAAGTCTTTTAAGTCAAGAGTCCTGGGTTAATTTTCTAGTTTTGACATTTAAAAGCTGTGTAACTTTGGTTAAATCCCTTAACCTCTCTAAGAATGACTTTGCTCAGCTGCCAAAAAGGAGAGCAATGGTATTTATCTCATAGGATTAAATGATATAATGCAAGGAACACAGTGAGTGCTTCAGTCATTAAACGTAAATAACTTTGCATTTGGTGCCCTATCAAAGTAGCTCAACTCGCCTACTATGTCAATGATGGAATATTCAAATTAAAGTTAAAAAAACAGGGAGTTCAACTCTTCTTTCTTCCAGTTCATATGTTACCTCAGGCAGATTCTTTACTATCTTTAGTGTTGAATGCAAAATCCATTGATTTTGGCTATGAGATTAGTTTATAAGCAAGTATTTTCAGAGCATTTATGTGCCTCAAACCAAACTTCTTATAAAGGTCACCTAGTCAGTTGCCATTTATTTGTGAAAAACAACAATGTTCTATCCTCCTTTGGGAAGTGAAGTTTATAAAAAGGCATAAGATTTATTCTTACCCTCAGTGAAGGCAAAATGCAGCTTGGCATGTGGGTCAAACACACAAAATAGTCATATAGTCAAATATAGGAAATCAAATAATAAAGGCTCTGGTACACACTACACAATATGCTGTATACAACCCAGAAGGAGGAAACTGATGGAGGCTGGCAGAGCCAGGGAAGGCTTAGTTTCACCCAATAGCAATACTTAGGCTTCAAAACGTGTAAGATTTAGGTAGAATGAAGGAAAGTAAAACACATTCAAGAAAGAAGGAATTTTATTGTTTTGGGGGTTTTTTTTATGGTGGGGAAATTTTTTTTTCTTTCTGTTTGTTCGAGCAGAAATCTTTTAATTATAAATGGCGAGGCCCTCTCCCAGGCAGCCCAGGTGAGCAGAGATAGCACTGTTTTGGGGTGAAATTGTCTTCTTTGTAAAGAAGAAAGCAAGCAGTGAGAGGGAATATTATTAGCAAAATTTAGCCTAGGGAATGACAGGTGATATGGGATATGGCCAACTCTTATACGAGGCAAATAATAATGTCACAGTTTTTATTGGAGTTAAGCTTACTGCCTGCACCTATTGCAGAGGAGATCAAAACTCAAACATTCACCAGACACCCCACTAAGCATATTACTAGCATTATCTCATGCAATACTTTCAGTGACTGGATCCCTCAGGACTCTTTAGGTTGCGAGTGTCAGGCATTCCATATAAACTAGGTTAAGCATAAAAGGAAATGTATTGACTCTAATAACTGAGAAACACAGGGGAGCAGCTGCCTTTGTGTCCAGCTGGATGAAGGGATTCAGACAATAGCTTTAGGGCTCTCTTTTATTTCCATCTCTGGCAAAGTTCTCTGTGAGGTAGGAAAGGTGGCCTCCTGCAGGTCCAGACTCACCTACTATCAGTGTAGCAGCTTCTGTGGAAGGGAATAGCCCTTACACAGCTCTTCTGGAGAAAAATTTCAGGAAGGATTCTGATTGGCCCAACTTGAGTCCAACGTCCATCTCTGAGGCAATCATTGAGGCCAGGGAAATGGGGTATAATGATTGGTCACCCCTGAATCACATGTCACCCATGTGAAGAAGGCCCCATTTGGATCACACTGAATAAGTTCTTCATAGGTGGTGCAGGGCGCTATTAGCATTACAGGGTAGAAAAGAAGTTCTAGGTAGTCAAAAACAATAGATGTTACACAGATGCTATGGCATCAATGTTGGCAACTTATTTTAAATATATTTTGCAGTTGGAGAAACTAAGACTTAAAGAGTCTTATCTAAGATCAAGTAGGTATAGAAGTAATGCAACCAGAATTGAACCGAGGTCTCTATCTCTTTCCAGAACCTTTGCTATACCCAGTCATGGTTATAGCACATGGTGTTTACTTCTAAGGACTGTAGTATCCCATTCTTGATTTTTTAGGAATTCAAATTTTCATCATGTAGTAGACTTCTGTCATTACTTTTTTCTTTCCCACCTGAACCTTTTTTCTTATGTTTAGGAAGTTTGCAAAAAATGGAGCTCATCTCTCACTAGAGAAGCTGAAGATGCCAGAAAGTTGATTTTCCAGCTGTGGCCACAGCCAAGGGACATGAACATGAAAGAAGCTCTAATGTATGCACACCCAGACTTGTTTTTTTGTTTTTGTTTTTGTTTTTTAATTAAATCATAGCTGTGTACATTAATGCAATCATGGGGCACCATACGCTGGTTTTATAGACCGTTTGACACATTTTCATCACACTGGTCAAAATAACATTGCTGGCATTTTCCTAGTTATTGTGTTAAGACATTTACGTTCTACATTTACTAAGTTTCACATATATCATTGCAAGATGCACCACAGGTGTAATCCCACGAATCACCTTCCCTTCATTCTCCCCTCCCTCCCTTCCCTTTCCCCCTTCACCCTATTCTCAGGTCATAACTGGGTTACAGCTTTCATGTGAAAGCCATAAATTAGTTTCATAGTAGGGCTGAGTACATTGGATAATTTTTCTTAACATTCTTGAGATACTTTACTAAGAAGAATATGTTCCAGCTCCATCCATGTAAACATGAAAGAGGTAAAGTCTCCATCTTTCTTTAAGGCTGCATAATATTCTATGGTGTACATATACCATAATTTATTAATCCATTCGTGTATCGATGGGCACTTGGGCTTTTTCCATGACTTAGCAATTATGAATAGGGCTGCGATAAACATTCTGGTACAAATATCTTTATTATGATGTGATTTTTGGTCTTCTGGGTTATGCCCAGAAGAGGAATTACTGGACTGAATGGCAGATCTATTTTCAGATCTCTCAGTGAACTCCATATATCTTTCCAAAAGGAATGTATTAATTTGCATTCCCACCAGCATTGCAGAAGTGTTCCCTTTTCTCCACATCCATGCCAACATCTCTGGTCTTGAGATTTTGTGATATAGGCTAATCTCATTGGAGTTAAAATGATATCTCAAAGTAGTTTTGATTTGCTTTTCTCTGATGATTGAAGATGATGGGCATTTTTTTCATATGTCTGAAGGCTGTGCGCCTGTCTTCTTCAGAGAAGTTTCTCTTCAAATCCCTTGCCCAGCCTGCAATGAGATCCCTTGTTTTTTTCTTGCTAATGTGTTTGAGTTCTCTGTGGATTCTGGTTATTAAACTTTTGTCAGAGATATAACCTGCAAATATCTTCTCCAATTCTGAGGGCTGTTTGCTTGCTTTACTTACTTGGCTGTGCAGAAGTTTTTTAGTTTGATCAAGTCCCAGTAAT